>JAQIXS010004007.1:0-16342 GCA_034700785.1 Rossiulus vilnensis
AATTTTTGGATGCGGCCCGCGGACTGTTCTCAAAACTCAAAAGTGGCCCGCCAGCTAAATGAGTTGGTCACCACTGGTTTAGAAGATTTAAAACGCAAATACGTAACGTTTCGATATAGCTCGATGTTTTTAAAGCATTCAGTGAACAGTACTTACTTTACAACACATACTGTAATTATACCACTTAAAATTAATACACATTTTTTTTAAATTTTCCCAAAAGCGTTATAAGTGCCACTAATTGTGCAACGCAAATCTTGATATCTGCCACACGTATTGCACCCTCAATAAACGTCCAACCCTCAATAAACGTCCAAGAAAAACCGCTTCTCTGAGGCAAGTACAGGGGGATCATAGCTTCTGAAACATGTTTTCCGTAACACTTACTTGGTTCCATGGGTCCAATGTTGAATAAGCTCTATTTATGTCCATCTTACCAAGGTTTGCTTTATTGAAATTTATCATATTTCCTTTGGATATATGCCGCCTGTTTTTGGCAAACGATTTTTCTACACTTCCATTCAATCAAAGAATACTACTACAAACTGCAACTAGGGTGTCCCAAAAGAAAGACTTCTACAATGTATTAAGCTGCAAACTGATTTTAAAAATCGGTGGGTAACAATGGCAACTGTCGTTTTTTCCTCAATTGACCTTTTGACCACCCAATTCCCAAAATGTAACCATATCATCGAATGCCTGTTTGCAAACTAGTATAGTTAGGTTTGCTTGCTTATGTTTACGGTTCTTACACGGACATATTGATAATTTGCATACAGTACTTTACTGTCAGTAAAGAAAGCCCTGGGATAGGGAATGCAATTTTTGTAATAACTTGTTAGGTAATTACCACGTCACCCTCACAGGATCTTACAGGAAGTTAACATGATCGTGTACAGCTTACAAGCAATAAGGTAGCGTCATGTCTTTTGATGACATCGTCTTAAGACATTTCTTCTTCATTAGTTGTCACCCGTTCACGATCATGTTGTACTGCTATCATTGCTGACAACCATTCCATATCAGTTTACTTTACACGATCATTAGAGGTGATGATCGTGTAAGGTAAACTGATATGCAATAGTTCGCATATCATCGCAAATGTCACGGCATATCACACATGCTTCCGTGCATCTGTTTTGGCACCCTGGAGCTTGTGTAAGAGAACTTGTCGAAACTCAGTTATCGACGTTTGGCAAACATGGAACCTTAGGCTCCTGAGGCCATGTAGACTCCGAACTTCATGGACACGAGCACGAATTTTCTTGACGGCAGTCGTAAATTTCCCACCAGTCGGCTGCGATGGGCCTTAAGTGGACATTAAGAAAGCACTGCAGCTTCGCCAAGGATCAGGACTTGGCCAAGAAGCGTTCTCAAAACGTCCTCTTGGCATCCACCCCCGCTTGGATGCGTGCCATGGCCGCCAGGGTGCAGCAGGGCCCATTTGGATGGCTAATTAACGCCCTTGATTGGCGCCTTTTCAGGTACACTTTGCTGGTGACAGTCGACAACGAGGTGAGCAGCGTGGCGTCGCCCCCAGTCGCCTTTCAGGTCGTCCAGGAACTGCAGAGTCTGCTGCGAATTCGCCATCCGCCCAGCATCCAGCGATCTCTCAGCGTTCCCTTCGAGGCGCTCTTTGACCGGGGTTCCGACCTGAAGTACGAGTGGGATTTCGGGGATGGAACACAGACACTAACCACCACCGTGCAGCCCACGTACCACGCCTACGAACGGTAAGCTAGCACCTCAAGTTCTTCTAACATACTTTAAATGGTACGTCACGCAAGCCAGGAAGTGACTGACTGATAATCAATCCTCTTAATAAGGGCGGGCCAATGAGATGCATGCCCAACACAAATAGCCTACTTGTTATGATTGATATTTTTATTTTTTACGCGTAGAATTGGGCGTGCACTAGGGTCTGAGGTATTTTTTTAAAAATAATTTTAAATGTAAAAAAAACGTAATGCGAACTCCGGAAACAGTATGTTTCGCGTTTATTTAATGTTTTTATAAGTAAACGGGACATTGGCATCGTATAAAAATAACGCATATCCTAATGGAGAATCAGTAGATTTAGCTATTTTAATAAGTATTTCAAGCAAAAATGTGGGAGTAATGTTTTTGCTTAAATTGACTTAGCATTAGTTTTTTTATCCCAAACTTTGAACTCGGTTTAATGGTTGTACAATTGGTCATGTGAGGACGAAAATCTGAGAACCTTCCTTCTGAGGTTTTTTCAAGTTTAATTTTTTCTATACAAAAATATACAAAAAATAACGCACACTAGTGGACAGTCATTTCTACAATTCTGCAAATGTAAGAGTGATGTTTTTGAATGGTGGGTATCTTTTTGGGTCGGGATTAAGTAAAACTGGCATTTGTTGTTGTGTTTGTTTGAACAGGGTTGGAATTGGGGCGAAATTTGTGATTTGAGTACGTAAAGCCGAGAATCAATGCAAGCTAGCTGAGAAAAATGCAGTAAACCTTAAATCGTTTGACAGTTTGAGAAAATCCCCGAAGTGGTTTACAAGGCAATATGCGTTTCCTGGTGTCTCAGAGCTGGTCCCAACTTGGTGGGAAATGCTATGTAAAATTTTATTTTTATGGGTGTGAAATAGACGGTATTACCAAATGATGTAATCTGTAGGTTGTCCTGTAATGCTGGTATGTGATTTTATAGATTTGAATTCCTTAAAATAAAGGCGTTAATATAGTTGTCTTACCGAGAAGATGTGGGGACCCACAAATACCTATTGTGTATAATGGTAACCTTTTTAAAACAAAACAACTTAACAGCATTAGTGGAACATACAGGAATTTTTCCCTTAAATTCTGATAAATGAATTTGACTCAACCACCTCTTAAACGTGGCCAGTGACGTATCACCTAATTGTTTGTTCTTTGTTAACTGCACATCATAGTCTTTGTCGAGCCTGGTGACGTACTCACAAGAGTCAGAATAACTTTAAATATCAGATCCATTTAACCAATTTTTAAGATGATTGCTATATATTCTGGCTAGTCACCAACATCATTGTCCAAATGAATTTCTGATAGCAGCTGATATACGCCAAAGTGCCTTCCAAATTCTGATGGCTTACAAAACTATTTCCAAATTCGGTGGTTTCGTTCAACGTTACTTAAATAGTTTCGAAAAAGAAATATAACTAGGTAAAACGTGACTAACTTGATTTAAAAAACATAGTTGAGATTGAGAATTGACGTGTTTCAAACATAATGACGTGGAGGAAACGTGTTAAAGACAAGCATGGCATGCCCAAGACATGAAAACTCCGAATAACTTTTAACGTTTTGTAAAAAGTTCCTTAAAAAGTTTTGGATTTATTTAAATTTATTATGCACATGTATATGCATCTCATTAATGCATCCTTTCATACGAAAGTTGCTTTTAGCTCATTCACAAATAGCAAACATGCGATTTTATAGGCAGATATGATGCCTTTTTTATTGGATTTTTTAAAATAGTATTTTCCAGAAACTGTGGTCGTTCTGCTGGTTTGTTTTGTTTCATAGTAGAGTGAATATTGCAAATGTTTTTATGAGTTCGGGTAGCCATTTTAACAACCGCGCCCTGAACGTAAAATATAGAACTTGTCCACAGTTTTATTTATTGGCCAAAAAGGCAGCCGAATGCGTAGCTAGAAATGTTTTATGGCTCCGTTTTGGATTGCTTTATTGATGCGGGCTTATTGGAAAAGTAAAGGGTGAAGCTATTGACGATTAGCATGAGTGGATGTTGCAGTCCATCGCATGGGAGACAATCAATAAAATCGGTCGAACTCTTCTGTTAAAAAAATACTGAACCATTTTCGAAACAACAGGTACCCATCTTAAATTAATTACAGAAATTAATGTCACTTTTCTCATTTTTCAAGCACTTATTTCACACAGATTTTCCGGTATTTTATCTGTTTTCACCCTCTATTACACTCTTAATTTCTTTCCTTGTTTACTTTTTGTGCCTAATTTCCCTGCTATTTCGTGCCATTTACATGTACCACTAAAGATTTCCTTATATATATTTTCTCCGTTATTGATCTTTTTATTTCCTTTCTATCCCAACTCTTTTTCCGTTCTCCCCTTTCCTCAAGAGTCACTATGTTCTGTCCTCTCTATTCGTCTGTTTCTAAACCATTCTCTCATTTCCTCTCTATTAGTCTTCTGCTAGACCATTATCTCCTATTTCTCTATATGTTTGCCCTCGTTTCAATCAGCATTTCCTTCCCTCACTATTCCTCTTCTTCTATCATTCTCTACCTACCTATATTGTGTAGTTTTTAGGAGAGAAACACATTTTCCTCTCGGTTTATCATTACTACTTTTCATTCATATCACTCGTACAGTATTTACCAGTAATACACACCCTTCCTTCTGATCTAACTTCTATACGTTTCGTGCTGCACACAGTCCCAAATTCATTCCCTGTTCTGTATTCCAACACCGTTTCACTTTCCGTTTCTGTCCCGGTTTCACTCTTTGACTTTAATTTCATTCCTGTTTTACTGAGTACGCTTGTGCTTGTTACTATTTTCAATTCTCCATTTCCCCCTTTATCATTATCTTATTGTTTCACCAATGTTTCTTGCTCAATTTCCTTGTAAGCCTCATTTTATTCTCCTCCTTTCACTTGTTTCTCCTCTCTGTGCCACGGGTTCAAACAATTGAAACGTGCAAATGTTCGCCATCACACCAGTTATTACCAAATTGCTAAAACTCCACGAACAAACAACTGTAATAGGCGAGAGGAGAGATTGGAGAAATTTCCTTAACGTTCTCGGCCAGAAGTGCCTCCATTATGTTCCAAATTGTTGAATGGCTGTAATGGAGCGACAATGTCAGTTGGCTAAAGAACTTTTCGAAGTCATTAACATCATGGCGAAAGAATGCCAGTCGCATTTTTTGTTGACATTTGTGGGGATTTCAATTGGATAGCATGACGAATGACGACTAGTAAACATCATTTCGTGGTTATATTGCTTCTGTTCTTTTCGCTTTTTCTTCGCCTTGTCTAAACTGGTATTTCAGCTGCAACCCAGACTTTGTCAGGAAACTTTGTCAGCGACCTCCTTGTTATTTTGTTTTTCTTGTTGTTTTTCTGTTAACATGAAAGCGATTGAAATACGTTTCCTAGAAAGCCCAAAAACGGTTGTCTGACTGTGGAAACAATTTATCCTACTGAAAATTGGATCAAATTTATCTATGGAAGGCTGATTAGCTTTCCAGAAATGCCTCCAAAAATAGAAATATAATGGCAGCGGTGTGGGATAATTTACTTGATTCGTAGTTTCATTCTGAAATTCAAAAGATTGAATATACATGTATAATGTTATTTTTTAACGGACTTACAAAGAAAACTAAGAAATGGTAAACGGTATTGATTGGATGTCTCCGTTTGTTATCTTTTACTCTATATGAAACATAAATTTCGGTTATTACCCTGATGTCAGTATATAATGTGTATCTGAAATAAATTTAACTACTGTACTTGCAAAGGCAAAACAACAGCTTTGCATGATTTAAATTTTTAACAGCTCGTTCATTGGACTAAATGAACGTATGAACAATTGAAAAAAAACGCTTTCCTCGAAAATCTCATGTTTTCGACAACCGAGATTGTGGTTACATTTGCAAACGTTTTAAGTATTGTTTTTGTTGAGGATGCTCTCCATAGACGGATCAGAGAGTATCAAAATGATGAAGGGGCATTTATGATGCAATAATTAATTTTCTACCTTACATACTGTACATCTTTCTAAAAATGATCTTCTCAGTCTCTTTAAATTGCATATGCGCTCGTGCAATATGCAGCTAAGCCACGCATTTTTTCGTAACAAGAAGAGAAATTTATGGCATGTGATTAGTGCATGTTCTCCGAAAATCAATAAGGGCCCCTACATTCTGTACGACCATAAGGTTCAACTATTCTGTCCATTATGAACCATTCTTCATGTACTGTCATTCTATCAGCATGCAAGTTCCTAGCAATTTCTATGTAATTCCTTCCTTACATGCTCGCAGTAAGTTCCATTTAATGGAAACTACTTGTTACACCCACGTTGTTCAATTAGATTACAAAAAAACTGAAAAATTTACGGAAGTTCACAATGAAATGTACGTAAAAGTTAGTTTTATTTGTAACACAGTAGGCATAAAGCAAATCATAAAGTTTATTAAATTAAAATTAATCGAAGCACATAACTGGATTAAAGGTAATCGAAATTTAAATTTTGACGTTATGTGACTTACACAACTAAATGCATGATAATCAGCCCCTCATACACTTGTACAGTAAACAGTATATGATGTAAGAGTGAAACTGATTTATTGTTGTGGGCCACAATGCATTTTACGAAGCAATGCCTTCCTTAAAACAAGTCAAGAGGAACTTTCCAAGTTCTTTCCATTGCACGCACTTCTTGCACCGGATACGCTCAGCATCTCTCTATTGCACTTCTTTGTGTGGGCATATGAGGGGCTGGGAATCATAATGGTGTATGTCACGCAATCCATGTTTTGAGAAAACCAAGTTCTTCATCTGTTCTGATGATCTAATAGGCTGTAGTGCTATTGTTATTTTTTTCTGTATTTGCATGATTTGACAGCTGGAGCTACACCATTACGACACTAAATCGAAGATCGCGTCAGCATGTACAGTTTACTGGTTTAACTCAAATGTTGACGTTTTGTGACATACACGCCGCTATGATTCTCATCCCCCATATGCTTGTACGGCCCAAATGCAATAGAAATGCATTTAAATGGAGATAATATTTAATTTCAAAATGCATTTTGAAATGTATTTGGCAATGCATTTGACACTGTAATAATTTTAAATGCATTTTGAAATACATTTTGAAATGTATGCCTCAATTTGAACGTTTTTTAAAATGCATTTCTTTTGCATATGTGGTGAAGGTATATGAAGAGTGAATCTGATTTATCCGTTGAGGGCTGCTGGCTACAACACATTTCACAAAACTATAGGCCTTCCTTAAAACAAGTCAAGAGTAACTTTCCAAGTTCCTTCCGTCGCACGCTGCTCTTGCTTCAGGTTTTACGGCAATGGATACGGAAAAGCGTGCCTGGCGTATATTAATATTATAATAATATAGACCAAGATCCGCCGAAATGCGCGAAATTCAATAGTTTTTGTGAGTGCGGCTGCTGATCCATTTCGCGCTAATGGGCCTATGATACCTGCAATGGAAATTAATGCGCTCTCACCCCTTATTGGATTTGACAGGCCTCGAGATCTGCATAGCGCCGACCCCCGCTTGGGTTGACAACCCGCAAGTGGCTTCCGCTTCTGTTTACGCGACTTCTTCTGGAACGATTCATCCATCGCGTCTGCCATCAAATGGGCTTTCGCCTTACCCCCACTCTCCTCTCCTTTTTCTCCTCTGGAACGCCAAATTTAATGCCGCTGAGGATCGAGGCCTCGGGCGCCAATCCGCACATAATGCGGGGATTCCATCCCAGCCCATCAACCCGAAAGGATGTTTATTATCGCGTTTCCTAGGTAAAGGTAGGATTTCCTCATAAGCACGTTGTCGACGCCAATCTCCGCTTATTAATAGGTCGAGGTGTTTGGAAGTAAACAATTTGGTTCGCCTCTCGGATATTGTTCGAGAGCCGGTTGGCAGGAAAAAAATTGAACGCAATTTGCGATGACGTTGTCACGGCTATCGGCACAATGGGATGTGGGCGATCCGGCCTTCTGCTGGGCTTCCGCCCGTAGTTTTCAAAAGTTTTCGACCGTTCAGGATTATCCACGATTTCAATTAAATGTTCACGAATTTGTTTTTAAACGTGCTAAAACATTTCAGGACGTTGCATGTGTAGTCTGGTTTTAGAACACATCGAGATCTGTTCCCGCAATTGTGCACTTACTTGGAGTTATTAACTCCGTGAAGAAAACACTACGTTTAATTCAACTCAGTGCTCTATTGTTACGAGAGCACAATCAACTGTATTTGAACGGTTAATTTATTTGAAACAACAAGTTGAGAAAAAATGTTTAAATAGCTTTAATTCACCAAAGCACATGCCAGCATTCATGGCAACCTACAGCTGGCAGACGTTCTACTTGTAAACCAGGCTTGGGGTATTTTGTTTAAGGATTTCTTACACAAATTGAAGTTATGCTGAATTGACTGTTGTGAACCTTGCTATGTTCGTGTTTTCCAAATCGTGTTTTACATAATCAAAACATTTACTTATCAGATGTGGTGGGCAGGGTAGGTTAACATGAATACGTATGTAAACAAGCTTATGGTGTGCAAAGTATGCATTTAAAGCATGTAAAACATGTTCATTCTCATGTGTTCGTTTAGGTTAAAACATATTTCTGATGATTAACATGTGCATTTAGAACATGTAAAGAATGTGCTGTTAACATTAACATAGCTGGTAACTAAAATCATATAGCAAATAAATTTGAAATAATTTATCTTAATTATATATAATTGTGGTGTTTTATGGTTAGGATAATTGTACTGCTGACTCGTTGCCAAAAAAAAATAATGCCAATTTTCGCATATTTTACATGCCTTATTTTAGTCTTAATTGTCTGATTCGCGGTATTATACTCATATTCCACATAATTCTTCAGACCCGCCTTAAATCGCATAATATTTTGGCAAAAAATTGGCCGTGATAAAAAGTAGCGCTGGGCGTTACCATCATTATCCATAGCATAAATGCGTGGTTTATTGTTATTAGTTGACCGTTTTCTGAATTATTTGGTTGCAAGTTCCATGGGATTTTGATATTGAGCCAATAGTGCTTAACGAAGTTTTTAATCAGTCTTCGTAAATCGGTGTTCATGGGTAGACGCTAAGCACGAAAAGTTAATCCCAGTCATGAAAAAAAATGTAAAATTATAGAAATAATTATTACATTTTGCTGTTTTCTTCTATAGCATATTAATGCCAAGTGGTTGGGGGGGAAACAAACCCAAATTGTACACCAAAGTGAATTTACAAATTTTTGAAAATTAATAGAACTGAAGGGTGGTTAGTAAAGGAACACGGTCGTGGCATTCACCTTGACATATATCTTGGAAACCATGAAAACCACAATTAGGATAACCGATTTATTTTACTATAAAAAAAAAAGATGAAGAAAACCATCCCAAATCGTTATCTTCTCGTACTTCATCGTTCCTTCTCCATAACCTACTTCAAGAAGGATACATTTTCCACCCCGCTACTGAAATCTCGATCGCTTTCTCATTTCTTAATGGTCATTTTTTATTTCTTTCTTCAGCACTAATTTTTAAGAAATGCACGGTCGAACGATTCTCAGCGTGTCCACGTCACGATGGCCATCGCTCTCCATCAAAGACGGGTGATTTAGCACGCTTTTCTGCCGGCTTAAAGCCGGCCAGAAATCCCATGGACAATGATAGAATTAGGAAGACAGCTTAATATCGAGATGATCAATTTCCTGATAGAGGGCAGTGCCAGGAGCATGGCGTGTGATATGAAAGCCGGCCATCCGTGGCCGTGCTCCGAATGCTGATGGTTATTTGTTCTTCGGGTCGACATTAATCCGTATAAATTCGTGTTGTCTTTTGGTAATTTCTTTCCCATTGCGTGCCGTTGCCAATCGCTCTTCCATCTCGTCCTCGTTTATCACTGGTTATTTGTCTCTGATTGCCGGGAGCGCTTGTTGTGGCCATAATTTGCCGCGGATTTGGACCGGCATGACTATCGCGGCGGACAGTTTTGGAAAGTTGGTGGAGATTTGAGTTTTGATGAGGACGACTTTGGACGCGTGTTTGGCATTCTGGTCGATGTCTTCCTACCTGGCAGCAGTTTGCTCGTCAAGAGCAATTGGTGTGTTCGTGTACCTCTTGCTAAATATGGACTAGATTGACATGCCAGCATCTAGGACTTTCGTGGAACATGAGTGGAATTACCGTAAATACATATTGATGCTTTTGCGAAACATGAATATTCCTGCAGAAATCGTTTTGCGTCGGTGAAGCATGCCGAAGACAGAAATCCTTCAGTTAGCTGGAACACAATGTTTAAAAAGCATTGTTGTGAAATGCCATTGAACTCCTAATCTGAAGTATGTTCTCATTTAACAAGTTAACCTGAAACATGTTCTCATTTAACACATTCCTCACAAACATGTTTCTTATTTAGCATGGTTATCTCATGCTTAATAACATCACTCATACAATGTAGAATTAGAGGGCAATATTTTCCTAACGATTTAGATAATTTCAAAGAGTTGTTCTCCAATTTAAATGAACCTCTCCTTTGGACTACCTATCGTTTGGCATTCAGCTTTGCCAAGTTGACCTTTAAATCGCAAGATTCCGTAAATCATATATAATCGATTGAAGTTCATGTTCGTGTTACTTTAAGTTATAGTGATCGGTATTTATATACGATTCTTTATTACTTATAACTCTTTCTTCTCCTATTCCCGATTTCTGTCTCATTATACTGACCTTACTCTTGGTATGGAACTACTGTAAAGGCCAACGTTATGGTGTCCTTTGATAGGGTTGGGTTCCTACCCCTTATACTAAGCTTCGCATTTTTCTCATTATTACCTCTTAACTCACTTAAACATTCTATGTTGAATGTTTATTTATGCTATATACAGTATATTTATTATTATGTTATTACTGTATATACTTGCAAGAGTCCTCTATTTCTATATTGGCTTGTAGAATCGCAACCCCATAAAAGCCGTAATGGTTGTTGTTGTTGTTGTCATACATGAATTGATTTAACATGTTCATATCAACCATGTTCTTATTTCACTTGTTCATCTCAACATGTTTAGATTTACGGGGACCATCTGAAGCATGTTCTCATTTGACAAGTTCATCTTTAATATGATCTCACTTAGATGTTATGATTATCTCAAACAAGATTTGATTTAACTTGCTCATAGCAGTCGTGATGCAAACCCCAAGCAAGTTAAGCCATACATTTTGTGAAAATGTTATGAAATACAAACAGCATATTTCGCAAATCTGTATATGACGAGATACAGTACGTGTGGATAAAATGACTGTCCGGTAACCACACCGGAAAGCTGGAATGGCTTTTAATAATTAAGCTAAAATCGGCGGTTTTTAGAGCGTTTATTTGGCGGCGCACTGTACTGTCGCCGCCACTTTTATTGGGGTTTTGTTTATCAATAAGATTGCAATCTAACGCCGCACTGGTTTAATTCGGGCGTTCATTATGACAGATCACGTCGGTGGTGTTTCATTTCTCAGTGTTGCCAACCTCGTCCCGTGTAACACGATTTTCAGCGTGTTCGCCTCGGGCGTGATTGATGGCGCTTCAAATTGGGGTAGAAATCTGTTTCGCATCAGGATGACATTTCTCTGAATTTTCTCCGTTGCCGAACGTGCCCAACGTCGAACGATCCCAGCTGAGATTCTCGCGTGAATTTTGTGTACCAATTATTCGCTCAATGGGCCCCCAGCTGAATGCAGATGGAAGGCTTTGAAGCGCTTGTTGGGACAAGAAATGAAAACGAGATTTATGACGGAGCCCTGCTGCATGCCGACAACGGAAGCATCTCATCTTGCGCTAAGCTCTGCTTGCCTGCTGATCTAGAATGGCAATTTTCTGAACAAAGGGTTCCGTCCATTGTACGCAGTCTGAACGACACCGATATGGCATGTACTGAGTGTTGGGTGGCCGGCTGGGCGCACTATGGTACTGAGTACTGCTTGGGAACCAGCATTTTTATTAAATCTTAGATTTGGAAATACAGTGAAACCTGTCAAATTGATAACCTGCTTACATTGACCGATGTTTTCGATATATTGACCGCTGAAGGGTTCATTGTGTATAACTACACTTTAAGTACGTGCATTTAGTGTGAATGCGAATAGGCGCATGAATCCACTTTCCTTAAGAAAATGTGCCTATGTAGAAATCTCCCTTGAAGTGCGTATGAGCATCCGTAATAAGTTGTGAATTGTTTGGACAGTTTTGAAAACAATGTCTTCAGAATGTAAACTCCATACTGTGATTTCAAATAAAATTTTAGTGAATTTATTATTGCACCATACTGCTGGTGTTTTCTTTGCTGATTCTATTCTATTTGATACCTTACATGTAGAAAATAGGGGTAGGGGTCAATTAATTTAACCCAAATTTAAACACATTACAAATTTACAATACACAATTTTAAAGCTACAAGATCAAAATTGATTTATATAAAGGTTTTAATAAATGCATGCACTTGTATTTTTTAAAGGAAAATTATGATAATTAATTTTGTTATATTTAGAAAAAGAATTGTAACAAGTTTTTAAACGTTTTTCGATGCATTGACCACCTGCATAAAGTGACTAATTTTGTCCGGTCGCTAGGATGGTCACTATAGCCAGGTTTAACTGTACTGTGTGTGCAAGCATTATTTGTTAGCAAATGTTGAATATTTTTGCTGTGCTCAAAATCTCGGTGAATTATCAATAATTTCTGGAATTGATGATTGTTGACACTTATCTTGATACTTACCTGTTGACACTTATAAGAAAAATTATGCTAACATCATTGTATATTAATTGAAATGACATTGAGCATGTTCTGTTAAAAAGCTTTTTTTCATTTAACTTATTCCCCTTGCGTTTCTCTTATTGCCCAATGATGTCCGATTATGCAATCTCCAGACGTGGAAAAACTTAATTTCAATTCGTTTTGATACGGTTTTTAGAATCATCTTTAGTCTGTAAAAACACATCATGGAGATGTTATTTGTTGTTCTTCCTTTCATTTGAAAAGTTTAAAAATATGTGAAAAATATTTTCGCTGGTCAATGCGACATGTTAAATAAAGTTGCAAATGGAAAATCAATGAGAATTCCATGCTTCCTGTATAGAGAATCGCTGAAATATTTGCGATGATACACAGCATTGTGGAATTGTTTGAAAGTGTCAATAAATTTAAAATCTTTGTAATCTGAAATCTTTAACAAATTAATGTATGAATTCTGGTGTAATGACTAAATTGTTCAACATCATGGAGACGCAGTAACACTTTTCCAAATAAGATGTCAAGTTCGTAAAAAGTATGAAGTAGAGATGTATTAGCTTGCTGCATTCGAAGTAATTACAACAAGCATTTGCAAGAGAAAAATGACGAAGGAGGATTCCCTAAGGCACTAACTGAAATTCCATTTATTGCTTTTGCTTTTTTCCACTTTTTTATTGATTGAATTTTGTTGATGGGAATCACAAATATTTACCGTTGTTCGTGTTTGTCACTATACGCAAGCAAAACACATACCGAGTTTAACCAATTGTATTTATAAGACCTGCCCAGCATGCACCTGTTCCAAATACGTCATTTAACTTCTTTTCATTTTAAAGGAGAACAAGATAATCGCACATAAAACCTTTGCTCACCATACTTTTCTGTGTGTTCCACATCTACATTTGAAATGATTTTTCTGAATGGGAATCGCTTAAAAGAATGACATGCATAATACGTTTTTAAACAACTTTTCTAAATGACATTCTCGACATCCCAGAAACATTACACTGCAAGAACATTTGCATGTCTTCACGTGGACATGCATGTATATTACAGATTTACATGACTTAAACATACTTTGCTCGTCTTAAACCAGGGTGTCCACAGAACCTGGGAAAGTCAGGGGAAATTTTCAAATTTTTATAACTAGTCAGTTGATTTCTTAACTTTAAAGCATACTTTCAATCCAGGAGGTATTTCATAAGGCAAAATCCATAATTTGTGATTAGCTTTTCGAAATTTGTGGCCTATTTGCATGGCCTGACACTGATCATTTTTCAAGTGAATTGATTAAAAAGATTACTAATATTCAAAGGCCTTTAACGTGTTTTTGTCCTGTGAGTTATTGGCATGTAAATGATATGGTATGCTAGTCCTGTAACATTGTTTTACATATCAGCAATGGCTTTGTCAGGCATATATATAAGTTAATCATTCTGAAGCGTAAGATGTTGCTTTCTTTCTACGTCTGATTGGTTGACTTCCTAAATCAGTTATGCACAATCCTCCAAACTACACCAGCGTTTACATCATGAACGCTTTTACCTGGCAGGGTGTGGGGTGTGGCAATAAATCATGTAGCTTGCCATTTCAAAGCCATTGCTGGGGTTCGTGCTTCTCAGCGTGTGTATCCTCCCTGGAGCGCTGTAGCGAGCAATGATCGCGCTAGGAGCGCCGCAGTTGGCTGCAGTTGTTTGGAACAACGGGCTGCTAGGTTCAAAAGCGGCTTCCAACTGTTCTAATTGTGGCCCTTGGGTGCACGCATGCTGTTCGAGATTGCCTTTTGGGACAATTACAAGGCTGGCAAAGTGAAGATGATGAAACGATTGCCACCGAATATAGTTCGGAGTAGATCGGGTTTCAGAGCAGTTGTTCGTCTGGTGACTGATGGTATCGGAAGCCTGATTACATCTCATCACATGACGGTCCTTTGAAGTAGGGATAAATTGTGAATATTCTAACACGTTTTACGTAGTCATCTTTATTGGAACTGGGACGAGTCTGCATCCTTTAGAATCTCCCGCCAGATGAAGTCCAAGATAAAGCTCCTTGATGGTAATGTTGATGGTTTGACAATTTAATATGTTGGAATAAAACTGATATTGGTAATACCATTGTATACCTCTCTAGCTGTCCAAAAGTCATATTAAAGCACTACTGGAAGTTTAGATTTTAAAAATAATATTTTCAAGGCATGTAACAATACTTTCATGCATATAACATAGAGGATTGTCCGGGGGTTTTGTTGGAAAAAAATTAAATCATTCCACTACTAACGTTATGTGAGCAATAGTTTTTTTATAAATTCAAATTAGTTAATTACATGACGAGTAAACAACACAACTGTGGAAAACCTAGCCATACATTTTAAATACAAAACACAATAAAATGTTTAAGGCCGTTGAGGGACTAATTTTACTTTTAAAAATATCAATATTCTTGTCCTTTATGAATGAAATGTGGTGGTTGCTGCATAATTGGGCATCTGAAATATCCCTAAACAGGACTCACGTGAGTCGTGCTGCAGATAAGAGATATGAAACATGAGTTGAGTAGTTCTATGAATCATTCCAAAATTTCACAAAATAACTGAATTTTATTCGTATTTCATTGTAGCCACAATAGAGTTAAAAGATAGTCACACATGATTGGCTTTGTAAAATTAAGTTATGATGCGAATTAAGTTCTTTAAGAAAACTTCGAAAAGTTCGAGTAACGGTGAAGTAACTGGAATTGATGTAAATAACTTCAAAAAATGCTTGACCTGCACGATTGTTCGAAGAAGACGCCGTATAATTGGTCGAATAGACTTCCTTAAAATCAAGTAAAAAAGTTATACTCAACTTATAATGAGGTTAGGAACATATTAATTAAAACTTTGTTTGCAAAAACGTTGGAGGGGGGAGGGAGGAGAGAAATGAAACAGCACGATTCTGATCCATGATAATAGTTGACTGAAGATAGGGTCAGCAAATCGTGAAACACAAATCATGTGAGGAAAAAGCTCAGCGATTAACTTAGCTAATCTTGTACAATTGATCTTGTAAGCCAGGAGGTCACATAAGATGTAAAGAAATTCTGTATCATGAACGCCTTCCTAGGCGCCATGGCGACCACCGTGACGTCATAATGGTTCGTCTCTGTCGTTGAACTGCTATTGGCATGGAGCAGCCAATGCCCGAAGGAGCCGCTGGCAAAAAGTAATTCTTAAATAAGTTTACGATCGATTTTCCACAAGGAAAATAGTTACTAGGTTGTAGTAGACGTGCATTACCTCGAGCCCATTGACTCGTGAAACCGACAGTCCCCGCGAATTGTGTGCGAACCTCACAAAACCGGAAATAGAATGAGAAAAGTGAATGGGCGCTTTTACGAATCGTTCCGAATTGTTCGACGAACAGAAAGCAATTCTAAAATGTGTTCCAACAATGCTTAAGTTCTATTTCGCTTCTATATGCAGCTGCTGTGCCACAATTGCTTGCTGCAGAAAGAGCATTCAGGTGTGGTGTTGCAGTGAAATAAAGGTTTCTGGCCGTCTGGAAAACATTGGAAATGTCATGGAAATTCACTCTTGTCTGGAATTCTTGAACGGCAATGAAATATGAAAACACAAACTTTTTTGGTGAAATTCTGAAGTGCTTTAGAACTTAAGGACTAATATAATATTCATCGTAAACATACTAAACATTCCCAAACAGCCATTTCATTTTTAGGTAAGGTTTTCAATTCAATTCAACTCAGTACCCTACAGTCAGCAAGCGAATGCCGTTTGGTAGGGGGGCAAAATACCCACAAAA
>JAQIXS010004008.1:0-16341 GCA_034700785.1 Rossiulus vilnensis
TATACATTACTGAATAAATTAAACCGAAATCAGCCTTATTGAAAGGATCGCTTCATTAAATATATATTTAATTGTAAAGAATAAAGTAAAAATATCACTGACAATATTGGTATTTGTCATTCATTATTCAGTCTCAGTATCCACTGGGATGACTGGCAAAACGTTTAAATTCTCAGATATAACTAAGAATAAGCGAGTGTATTTGGTTAAATTGATTTAAAAAAAAACAAAAGTTACAACCATTTCTTCGCATATAAATATTTAAAACAATAAAATGGTTTGCAAATGGGCATTTCGCTTTAAATTTTACGTATAAATTTAAATAATGCATTCATATTAATATATTACAAAAAAGAAACATTTCACTTTATTTTTAAATTCGGAAACAGATTGATAAGTTAATAATTTCAGAACAGTTCGTAATAAATTTGATCATAAATAAATCTTCATTTTTATATATTTTTAAGAAAACGTTGAATAATAAACAGTAAATATGTCAGAATTTCACCCTTTTGCATAATACATTCTTTAGGTTTTATTGCTTTAATTTCGCATTCGTGACCGGGATTAACATTCATGATGATAAATTAGGAAGTCGTTTTAATGAACCTCATTTTGGACGTTTAATTCAACCAACATTAATTAATGATATCCATCTCAGTGCACGTTTTGTAAACACTACAATTATTTTAATTAAATTCAGAATCCAATGCTGATTATTAATTTGCTTCGTGGGGTGCATACGTTCAAACATTTCAAAATGCAGAAATCAGAGTAATGATATGGCTGCTTCATTAGCATCACGTTTATCACTGTCTAAACTTAATTAATTACTAGCAGTCAGACATGATGAATTGAATTGTTCTCCATACTGTGTAGAATAGCCACAAGTTATAAGCCCTGATGAATTTTTTTTAAACGAGTAATGGGGTGACTTTGGGTATCTTAAATATTACAAAATCTGAATCGTTATTTTACCACACTGAAAAGCAAATTCATTTATATAAAAAACTACAGGGGCAATTAATTATTAACAAGCTGCACGTATTAAAGTTTACAATGGGATGACTGATTATGGGCACATTGTAAACTTTAATTTTACATTAACTGAAGTTAGCTTACAGGGTTCGTGCGCACCTGGAAAGTCAAGGATAGTAAGGGAAATTTCCTTTTCATGCTAAAAAATCCTTTATATATTTTTCACTGAATTTTACCTGAATTAACCTTAGTGATATCTGTGTGAGCGTATGCAGATATCATTATCTGGTTTTTGTGACCGTTTGATAAAAGTATGCTTGGTGATATCAGTATTAAAGTGGTTTTTAGACAACTAATATCAATCACTGTTATTTACTCACATCAGTATATTTGTACTGATATCTACTGTACTGATTAAACTGTTCTTTACACCTGGGTGGCACTACTAGTGGAAGATGCATACATATTAATATTTTCGTTTATTTTACTGATTAAAATTCAATTGCTTACCAATATTAAGAGATTTACAAAACTGATAGTTTGTTATTGATGTTTTAGATTTTAATTGAAAAACAAATATCCCTGAACTTTCCCAGACAACGTAAAGTAAGGGAAATTTGTTACTAATAAAATATTCCTTTCGACGGTTTTTCTGCAAAATTTATTTGCAAAATTTAGGGAAGTTTACTTGGTTTGGTCAAGGAAAGTCAGGGAAATGATTATGCACGAACCTTGGCTTAGCATGCTATATTGTTTGTTCGATATACAGGGTGTCCAAAATGCTTAGGGTC
This sequence comes from Rossiulus vilnensis, assembly GCA_034700785.1. Classification (NCBI taxonomy): domain Eukaryota; kingdom Metazoa; phylum Arthropoda; class Diplopoda; order Julida; family Julidae; genus Rossiulus; species Rossiulus vilnensis. Next base: position 1,770 of record JAQIXS010004008.1, read on the forward strand.
ACTTTTAGGCGTCTTAGTCTTATTACAAATTCTAAGCAAATCAGTTTAAGTGTCAAATTATTTCATTTTTAAAGTTGATATCTATTTGTGCTTAGTTAGTAAAATCGATTTACTGGTGATCATTTATACAGTGTACCTTATTTTACTTTTATTAAAAAATAAAGGTGAATGCATCACTCTCTAATAAAATAGTTAAAATCCTGTTGGCCATCACCAAATAATACTGGGTTGATGGATTACACCCCCCCATACCACATGGCATATGACTTGCTGCTAGTAGGGCACTGAGTTGAATTGAATTGATTTGAATCATCGTCCTTTTTCCACCTACTTTTTTCTCTATCTATTTCACTCATCGATTTCCACATTGATGAAATTTTTCGATGGCTTATTTTAATGTATTTTCTCTCAAAAGGCTTCCTCTACTTTTTCTCCTGGCGTGTTTGATATCTGCTGATGCTACTGCTTTTTTTCACTCCTCTATATCATATCTAACTCCACTAATTAGTGAAGCGCGTTTTTTTTCACGTTCATTATTATTACACTGCTACTAATGAACGAAATCGTTTTTCATCTCTCGCTCTACTCTTTACTCTGCAACTGCCTCTGCCAATTTTTATCAACTTTTGCCATCGCTATTTTCGTGCACGTCAGCACCTTTTTTTAACTCATTGATATCGGGCTGGAAATGCAACTGCTTCCTATCTCTAACCCTTTCAAAACCCTCTCCTTTCGTCTGCTCTCTTCTTGTTTCAATGGTAATATCTTCGGATGAATAGTTGAATAAAAGTTAATTAATCAAGTAATCATATTTGCGTTGAAAATTATTTTTAAAATATATGTCCTGTTAGGCCAGGTTAAATAAAAAATTGGAAACTTTTTCATAATTAACTATTTATTTATTTTAAAAATCTGCCATTGTAATAGTTTTAAAACTTTAAAGTAATAGTTTAAATGATAATAGTTGTAGTAGATTAGTTATAGTTGAAATGCCCGGTTAGGCAATGTTAAATAACAAATAATGTTGTTTTTTATGTAAAAAAACTGACATTGCAATAGTGTAAAGTTTAAAAGTAATAGTTTAAATATATTTAAATAATATTCATAGTCATAGTAATATTAGTTTAATAATAGTTAAAAAGTTCGGTTAGGCCAGGTTAAATAGCAAGTGGTTTTTTAAAATAAATGAATTGTTTATTTATTTTAAAAAAAATTAGTAGTAATAGTAGTAGTAGTTTAATAATTGTTAAAATGTTCAGTTAGGCCAGGTTAAATAACAAATAAGGTGTTTTTAAATAACTAGTTAATGTAATCAATTATTACTTTAAAATTATTTCTTTATTTAATTACTTTAAAAAATTGCCGTTGCAATAGTTTAAAAGTATTTTTTTCATCGTAAATGTGAATTGATCAATCTTATGTTTATCTCAGTGAAAATCGAAAAATTTATGCTAATTCAAATAAACTTATTATAAGGGTCATCCCGAAAGTAGGCAATCATTACAAGCTTACTTGCCTTTTAAGACATTAAAGGCACTAAAAAGAAACAAAACTAAAAAATATATTTAGCATCTTAAATTATAAGCAGTTTCAAATCACAAATTTGAAAAAAATTTAGAATATTTTATTGTTTCTGCTGCTATTTGCAAGTTTATCACAAATTCAACTCTTCATCCATTATCTGTCTTTCTCACTATTTCATCGCGAGGTATTTCTTAACGATTTGTTGCATTTTGTAATCTTTTCCTTAAACAAGATTTAGTCAACTTATCTTTAAAAAGTAAAAATTTAAAAATCATATATTAACATCTTAAGTCCTGTTAATTTATTATTTAACTTTTAATTTACATTTAATCAAATATTTATCAACATAATTATTGTAAGGTGTTTTAAAACTTCGACAACATCACTAAATTAAATATATTGCTCTAACCGGAGTCTAAACATCACAAATCCTGTTTTATTTTTTTATATTTATTTATTTTCATTAAGTAATATGTAATATACCCAAATTTCCAAAATTATAACTTCACAATTTTCAAATAAAATCCTTCAGAAATACCTCGTGTCTTGGGCGCCATTTGTTTGAGCCTAAACCGCTTTCTTGCCTTTATTAACTTATAAAGTGACTTAATTTCTGACACCGTTAATTTACGTGATTCTAATCTAGTTTTACTTTGATTTGGGCGAAACTCCTTAGTGCCCCCTAGGTGGTTAGTATCGCCCAGAGACTCCCACGTGTTACTCGGAAGCTCCATCACAATAAACTGCAAGGCCGATGGATTTCCCAAGCCAATAATAACCTGGCTGAAAGCCCTTGGTAAGGCATTGCTAATAATGATTTCTAATTAATCTTTTCATTAAAATGGAAATTTAAAGGGAATGATCTCCTCCCAACCACATCGTGCTTTCAGGCAACACTCCTAGCGAATATCGGGAGGTGTCGATGACCAGTGCCCACCTGAGACACCACCGCAATGGCTCCTTGCAAATAGTGGACACTCGCCAGTCGGACGGTGGCTACTACCTCTGCAAGGCCAACAACAGCATTGGAGCCGGACTCAGTCAGGTGGTCCATCTTTATGTTCATGGTAAATATCTGGTCAATTACATACTAACTGGGCCACTATAATATTATGGAAGTATCGTCCTTCGTCCTCCATATTTTGGGTGCCTTTGTCATTTTTTCTTAAAGAAAGAAGTTTAATTATGTCAACCAATAATATCATAAACATACTCTACGTGTTAAAATCATAAGTAATGTCTGTTAAGACCTGTATGCTATATGATAAACATGCTAAAGACATGGATGCCATGCCATAAACACCTAAAAAATAAGCAAAAGAAGCTATACACTTTAAAAACAAAATAGCATATCGGAAGCACGCTAAAGACATGGGGATATGTCATAAGAAAGTTCAAGATATAAAATAAAGTGCAAAACATGTCGTTCACGTTTACAGCTTATTGTTCTTAAATGCAAAATTCTTTCTCTATTACCTTAACTGGTGCTTTTGATATAAAGGTTGTACCTTTCTCCATTATTTGTATTTAGTAGTTATTTTGAAATGACAGAACAACAATATCAAGTATTACATTTGAATTTCAGTTTTTATTTTAACATACAGTGAAGTTTAAGGGAAATTAAAAATATCTGCATATGTCTTAATAATTAACTATATAAAAATATAAAAGCTTGTTTTTAGTAACAAAATATTTCATCTAGGCTTTCTAAGTTTTCTTTTTTTTAACTAGATTTTTTGAAAACAAAATATGGTTTAATGTCACAACCATCATAATTTAGACTTTAAATATTATAAAACTATTTTAGATAAATTATCCGACATTTGTTATTTAAAATATAAAAATTCAACTTAAACGCTTGGTGAACCTATTGAGATATATCATCTCATACTGGAAAATTAAGCATTTAAAAATACATGTAGATTGAAACAACATTTTATTATGCATTGTCTGTATATCATTGTTTACTTGGAATGTAAAATAATAAATAAATGCATTTATAATGCATGTCTGAATTTGAATGTATTTAAAACTGCATTGGCAATGCATTTATTTTCAATACTGGTTAAACATATTGATTTTAGGTAAATTTTTCAATATTTTCTCAAAGAACTTTTTTCATTTTTGTTCGTTTTTTTCTCTTATTTCACGCCTGTAACTACAGTTCCGGCCCATTTTCAAACCAAATATAGAAATATTACGGCCAAGGTGGGTGAGAGTGCGCATCTGGTGTGCGAGGCAATGGGGGACAAGCAACTGACCATCACCTGGTATCTCAATAGGCAACAGCTACATACGGAAGTTAATTCAAGGTGAATATAAAACATGCATTCGTTAACCAATGAAATGCTTGAAAAAAAACAACGTATCCTTCGTTCTGAGTAATCGTCGATTAATATACCAGTCGTCTATTAGTGATAAAGACCTTTGTTTTCGATACAGGTACCAAGTTAAAGAAGATCACTGGGACAAAGGACTCACGTCCAGACTCGTGGTCATCAGCACAGAAAAACAAGATGGCGGCAGTTATTCTTGCGTGGTCCAGAACGAGTTTGGGGACGATAAAACCATTATTCAACTAACGGTGTTGGGTGAGCAAAGAGCCTCATAAAATTCTATTAATGAGCAATATTAATGTGTCAATTTTTTGACAAGTTTCAAAAGTTCCAAAATAAAAAACGCAGTAAAAAACGCCTAGTGGAATCTTGATACACCCTGTATAAAAATATCATCTATATAACAATATTATTCTTACTTAGGGACATGTGCAATTTGTGCTAATAAGTCTCAAAACGACATTGTCTGAGAAAATGCATCGTCTTTATTGCATTTAAAATATCCAAGAGCCAAAATATACAAAATAGTTATTGCATGTAAAATAATCTACAAACTAAACTTAACAATATTTAACAGGATAAAAATGCAACAGATAATTAGTTTTAGATCCTCCATGGTTGGTGCAAAACATCACATGAACGTTAATATAGGAGTTCTCAACAATTTTTGATTATCTTATAAACATATATAGATTTAGTACTTAGATACTTCTGAATCAGTATGGTTAGTGATATGACTACATTTTTTACTGATGTCAATATATTATCAGTATATTTGTAATGATATTTACTGCATCGATTATACCGATAGCCCCATTCATGCACTAAATACACTTTTTACTTAATAAATCGTGATATATTAGAGATTGAATCATTCCAGAGTATCCATCTGCCCCTATTGACGCCATGGTCACCGACAGAAGCAGTCGATCTGTGCAACTGAGATGGTCAGAACCGAACAATGGAAACAGTCCAATCACCCGCTACACCATTCAGTACAAACCAGCAACAGGTAGGCCATTGGTACGATTCTTTAGCATATAGCCCACATCTCTCAATGACATCCATCTTGGTACCAAAAAGAAATCACATGCCAGCATTAATCCACATCTGACAGAACATCACATCATTCGGTAATGCCTTCAATTTACCACCGATAAAACCAATATTCATTGCATAAAACATGTATTTGCAAACATGTGGAAATCAGCTTTGGAAGACACTTGGGAAGCCACCTGAAGAGAGTTGAACTGATATTGTCTGTTATCATTTTTCGACAGGAAATTGGCACAGCGATGCTAGAAACGCCACGGTGCTAGCACCAGAACACGTTTACACCATCACCGGTCTTTATCCCGCCATTCAGTACCACTTCCGGATATTCGCCATCAACGAAGTTGGAGTTGGACCGCCCAGTGACGTCATCGATGCGGAAACAGCGATGGAAGGTGACCTTTCAAACCGTGTTAACATTTTCAATGTCCTAGCAATGTCAAAATATGGACCATACACGGACATATGTGATTTAATCCATGTATGGTTAGACCCATAACTTCACTCATATGACCATTTGCATGCATATATCCATTAAAGTACTTTAAATCTATATACGCATATACATTGTTTTATATACCTTCATCTAAACCAGGAAAATATTGTACAGTTACTTACATTAAAGTAAAATTTTTATTTTTATTAGCAGTATTTTACATGTATGGCGAGTTTTTCAGCCATGTATACATTTATGGGATACACTTTTTTATATACATGTATGACCATTTTCACATCACAATATAGCTTTTTCTAAAGTTACGATGGATGGCCATGCCAATATATCGTCAGCTTTGGCCATACTCAATTTATCGACCTGGAATACCTTCCTTAATGTTACTGTGTGATTTTTCAAACAAAGTAAAGGGTTTTATGATAATCTTCTAACTTAGTTTTGTACATGTCGATATTTTGGAGAGAGTCTTCACAATTGTTTAAAAAGGTTTAAACCTCTACAACAATGATCCAGACTTCTTGTTCTGTAGACCTTGAAAATCCATGTAAATTGTAGATTTTTATAGTCGCTTTTATTTCGTCAGCACCTGGTGGACCTCCAGAGGACGTTCAGGTGAATGCTGTGGACCCCAAAACCCTGAAGGTTACGTGGAAGCCTCCAAAATTTCACTATTGGCACGGGGAGATTTCCGGTTACAACGTGGGCTACCGGATATACGACTCCACGGACTCCTACTCCTTCAAGACGGTGAATGCTCCAGCCGTAGCAGACTCCTCGGAGGAGCTGAACGTGGAGGTGCAAAACCTCAAAAAATTCACCAAATACGCGGTCACGGTGCAAGCCTTCAACCGCCATGGCACGGGTCCGAAATCGGAGGAAGTGGTGGCACAGACCATGGAAGATGGTCAGTTGACATTTCTCGGAACAATCAAGAAATGCACAGATGACATAATATTTGCATCAGGCTAAGTCTATCGCTGAAATGGAGCCTTATCGAATTTCTCGGTTTTATTTCAGTACCAAGCAAGCCTCCCGAAAATCTGCGTTGTTCCTCCTTATCGTCCCAAAGCATTTTGGTGACGTGGACCCCACCTTCAAAGGTGGGCATCAACGGCCATCTGCAAGGCTTCAAGATACTTTACGCCCCAGCTGCTCAATGGTACGGTAAGTAAGTCGCCATTTACTAAAGTTCGATTGACTCCATCATGGTGAGCAACCATCACACATGTATAAAATATTCCAAAATTATTCTTTTTAAACAATTTTGCATAAAAACAGTTTTAAGAAAACCATGCTAATGGCGTGTAGGTCATTATCCTGCCCCTTTATTGCTGCTATGCTGTCATACTTCCATGTCTGGTCAAATGCCACCTCACAGGAACTACGCCCTATTACGGGCTGACGTTTGATGCTCAGATGCATACGACCGTAGCTCATTGTTAGGGCGGCCCCTAAATAGCAGCTGTCCATGAGACTATCCTTAAAAGATAGTCCATCAAAAATACACCCATCGATGCTAGACACTCCCACTTACCTCCTATAAAAATTGTCCGGATTCTGACAATCCTGATTGCCAATGACAGCCAGAGGGGCCATCAGTTGCTCACCACTAAAACTAAGTTCATGAACAATTTACAAGTTTTCCATTACATTAAAATATTTAAAGATGGGATGGACACCGAAGTAAAAATCACGTCGGCTTGGAAGACGATCATACATGGACTGGAAAAATACGAAAATTACAGTATACAAGCTCTGGCTTACACTCACGTTGGAGACGGGGTCCGAAGCAGACCCATATTTTGTCAAACTCAGGAAGATGGTAAGTACGACACAAATATTATAAACAGCAACATCAAAGAAATGTTGAGATTATCAAATGGGCATTTTGTGTTTGAAGTGCCCGATGCACCAATGGAAATCAAGGCCCTCACCGTGTCCATGGACTCCATTCACGTGGTATGGAGAGTGCCCCAACGTACCAACGGCGTCATCACCAAGTATACTTTGTATTCGAGAAATGCAGACAGCGATCAGGATGTAAGTAAGCAATCCATACTTAAGTGTTCCTTGATTCTTATGCTTGATACAAATGTAGCATTTAGAGTTAGTTTAAACTTAACTAAGTATTTGTTGCTTTTTATCATTCTGACAAGGATATGACTAAGCATATCATATCGTCCCAATTCACGGCTATCGAAGTAAGGAATTTGCGAGAAGGGCGTCGATATGAGTTTTGGGTAACGGCATCGACGAGTATCGGCGAAGGCCAGAGCACAAAAGTGGTTTCGCAAACCCCTGGACCAAATGGTATTGTTCAAATTAAGATTTTATTTCTATCTTCAGTTGATTTATTTGCCCCTAAATGGATGCTGTCCTTTCGTGCTCTGTTGTCTGCTTCATCGGCCAACTCAAAGGGGCTGCTCCTAATTGAGGACTACCTCTTCATGCTTATTTGCATATGAGTGTTGCTCACTTTAAGGGAACAGCCCCGAAATTGGCCATCGACTTTTTTCTCCACCCCTATCTGGTCCATTATTGTCAGAATTAAATAAGCTTTAGCATCCTAACACACACAATTAGCACGAATAGTAAGCATGATCTTAAACTATTTGGAACAAAAAAGACGAACAATGATGACATTTTGTTTAACATATGCTGTCATATCTCAGCTCTAATTACCGTCAAATTTAACTGTAAATGTACTGTAAATTTTACTTGCTGAATTCTGAACTGGCGTATTTACTAGTTCCAGCACGTATTATCGGATTTGACGAGCATGTTAGTACCAGGTGGCGAGCCAACCTAACACTGCCTTGTCGAACGATTGGGATTCCAAGCCCAGAAAGAGAGTGGAAATTTGAGTAAGTAAAATTCATGGCGATATATACTGACCATTTATGTTTATGTTAAAGTGAAATACTTTTTAAACATGTGTATTTAAACGATCAACATTTTCATTTGTTCACTTGTTTTCTTAACCAAAAGTACATGTTCAATAATTTCTTTTTTTTCACTTCACTTCTTGATTTTCTTACCTTATTGACTAAGGTAAAACGTTTTCTTGTTTATATCAATGCTAAATACTTTTAAACATATGTATTTAAACGACCATCTTCATTTATTTAAATGGATTTTTTTTAGTCAAAAGTACATGTTCATTAATTTATTTGTTTTTCCACTCCAGGGACCAAATAATTGCGAGGGTGGAGCGCCTATTTTGGGAGCCCCAGGGTGCTCTTCACATCCTGGGCATCCAGAGCACGGACGCGGGCAATTACACGTGCCGGGTTCGCAACCCTCACGGGACGGACAAAATAACGTACCAACTCACAGTGCAAGGTTGACCAAGCCATCCATGCATCCTCCTCCTCTATTAAAACCTCTCTATCTCTTCCAGTACAATCTTTGTTTTGAAACAGTCTATTGAACCCCATAGAACATAAGCCTTGAAAGCAATCGTTTATATTTCGTCTCATCCTATGGTTTGTCCGTCCGCAGCGCCACCTGATCCGCCATCCCTTATCGTGGGGTCAGCCACGGTCACATCCATTCACCTCCAGTGGAGACCGGGCTCAGACGGTGGGGGGCCCATTGAAGGTACTACCAAAAACATAAGCTATCGACAAATTATGGCAATTTATCTAAAAAATTTAGCTACATTTATCCACCAAATTCTGGTTAGTTTTTTTTTGACGAACGATTTTAAATATACCTGCATTGGAAAATATATTCAATTCAATTCCATTCAGTAACATATTATCAGTATGTGAATACCACGTGGTTTTCCAATAACGTTGAACTATAGCATAATCGTCCTAATCAAAATCATTCTAATTGTACTTTATTCGTGCGTTTTCTCAAAAATCATACCTGCTATCATTATCTTGGAAGGTAAATTTACAATTCTGAAAATGACTCCCAAATTTTGTGTATATTTAATGGAAATTCTTACACTTTTTTATCGAAATCCTGCAATTTTTAACGAAATATTTTAACTTTTTGACTAAATCCATGTAAATTATAACGACATTTTTATATTACTACACGAAATCCTCATAAGATGAGATAATTTAGACAACAACACTACGTGTTGCCTAATTATTTTTTTCAAATTTAAATCCACGCAGAATACAGTCTTCATTACAAAAGAGATTTCGGCGAATGGGAAACCGTCTCGTTCAGCTCTAAATTGAGGTCGTCCAAGTTGGAGGGCCTTTGGTGTGGTACCCGCTATCAAATGTACATGACAGCGAGGAACCAAAATGGGGTGGGGGAACCCAGCCAAAGCAAAACCGTCCGCACGCAAGGTTCAGGTCAGTCCAAATAATACACATGTATATATCCAAAACAGTTTCATATCTTAAACTACCTACGTAAAGCTTGTTTTCACCTGCCCAAAGAGGCCTATCTTACTATCACTTGTTTAAACCACGTTAGAAGACAATTTCAGACTTAAAATCAGGATTTCCACCTAAATTAAATTCTCAATATTCCTGATGTATCTCTTGACTTTTCCAAGTTTTTTTTTTAAAAAAACCATTCACTGATATTTTAACTTATTTTAAAAGTTAAAAGTGTGCCATGAAAAATTATTGAAATACGTTTTTAGCAGTGTCGTAAACGATTGATTATTTGAAGTCATTGCAATTTATGGCTGGGATTTTATTTGATGAAAATTTCCCCTGACGTTTTGCATTGAACTTTCAAATTTCCATGACTTTGTCCTGGCATTCCCAGGTTGTTCCCACTACACTGACAATTATAGGTTTCATAGGTCAGTGGGAACCCTGGGTATTTGCGTGTATGGTCTTGGCAGATTCTGTTTCTGGAAATAATTGGAGGAAGTTTGGTTGAAACTTGATCTGGTAATACCATGTTAAGCATAGTATGGCTGTTTCTTGAGCTAAAAATTGAATTTCAGTCCTGTTTGAAATGCAAAGAAGTTGTCTAAGATCATGTAAAAAACATGATCTTAGGACCTAAAAAAAGTTTTCCCCACAAGGCGTTCAGACCTCTCAACTGTTTCCTGTTTTTTTATTTTCAGCGCCTGAACCACCGCCTAAAGAAAAACTAATAAGAGAGAATAGTACTTTTATAATGCTCAATTTGGCCTCCTGGGAAGATGGCGGTTGCCGAATTTTATATTTTGTCATTGAATACAAGCCAAGGTCCAGAAGCGAGTGGATGCTCGTTTCCAACAATGTGATCATGCAAAAGGAACTGTATCCGGTGTTGGATTTGAAGCCGGACATGTGGTACAACCTCAGGATGACCGCTCACAACAGTGCGGGGTCATCGGTGGCCGAATACGAGTTCATGACCCGGGTGCACCCTGGAGGTAAGTACCAGCAAAAATTCCCCAAAAGACGACCAAAAGCTACACAATGCTTCACAACATCCAGTGTTGGGATAATCAGGGAAAGTAAGAAAATAAAAAAATGGTCAAGGAATATGTTATATACAGAATGTAGCAAAAAATCCACAATTATAAACTAGTTTTTTTGGCAATTTTTATCCTACAGCGTTGCTAAATAATAACGTCGAATGAATATTGTGTTTAAATGTAGACAAAATCCATGATTAATTAATTTAATTTTAGAAAAATAACCGTCACTGTTCTTAAAATTACGTGTAGTTTAAAAATGCAGTCTAAAATGAACCAATTAAACATAGTTAGGGCCAGTTGCACCAACAAAAGTTAAGCAAACCTAAAGGTTAACCTTCGGTTAACTGAGGAAACGCATTGCTAAACAGCAGGTTAACCTCTGGTTAGCTGAGGAAACATTTCTTAACAGCAGGTTAACCATGGGTTAACCCCATGGTTTGCAATAGTACGAAATTTTCCCAAAATTCCTAGCAACAGCAGGTTATCTCAATGTTAACTATACCTTGGGTTAAAAATCCCTATAGTAAAATGGTGCAACAAAACTATTAACCCTTAGGTTAATTGAAATATATCGATTCAATCATGCATTTGACAATTTTGATCATATCTGACAAGGTTTAACAAGATATGCGCAGCATTTAGTGACAGGTAACATGGTGCATTTTATTTATTACATAAAATAAACACATGTATCATAACGCTTATTGCGATCACTTAAAGAAATCCTTTTTTTGTTTTAGTGTAATTAATATAATTCGTTGGTTTGATTATTTATTTATATTTTTTATTTCTTGTTTTAGAGGAAATAGCCGTTGATGATCTTGGATGTTCAAGTATTACTTTTGATTTTGTAGTTTCCTTTTTTAACTTGATTATTTTGACTGTTTAGTGTTTTCACACGAAGTGCTTTCTTATGTTTATTTTGCATTTTGCACATTTTATTGGACGATATTTAGTGTTTAGCATGTATGCACGAAGCCCTTCCTTATAACAACAATCTGGATTATAATGTGATTGAATTAACATACACATTTACATATACAATAAATGTTTTACTCAATAACTGACTGTTCTTATGATTAGACAGATTTAGGACAAAATAAGTTTGGAAATCTTAAACATTTCGTTTAGATCAGGCAATTGTAGCTCGCAATTAAACATTTCTAATTATATTTTCGTAAGGGAGATAAATGAAATCAGGCAAGAATGATGTGTGAATCATACGTGTGTCAGAAACAAAATAGAATGGTATTTCAGATGAAATGAGACAAAACAGCCAACGAAAGTATGAAAAAAATCCAGTCGAAATCGGACCAGGAATCCCCTTTGGACATTTAACAAAAATCTTCGATATTTGACAGCATTTAATTTAATTCTTATAATTATCTAGTTTTATCAAATAAAACCAACCATTTTTTTCCAGTGGTTCCAGACGTCGAGGTCACCGAGAGAAACGAAAAAGGAGACGATTATCTGGACCTCAAGATTTTGTTTCCAATTCTTGCTTTTTTGATCGTTCTGATCACTGCCATCGTGGCCGTTTACTGTTTTCGCAGTCAAAGGGAAAGTCCAACAAGACACGCAGGTAGTCACACTTTAAAAATAAACTATATCAAAGATATCATTTCAAAGTTAAATTTATGTAACATCTACAAAGGTTCAATTTTTGATACTTCTACAAAGGTTCAATTTATGAAACCTCTGCAAACGTGCTATACCTTCGAAAAGGTGCCATATTTTTCTATAGGTTCTGCATGAAATTCCTTGTTCATTTTATGCAAGAAACATGATGTAGGCCATTTTTTTAATGTAATCAGTACTAAAAACATAAACATAATGTAAATTATAATTAACTTTAATTTTTTTAAATTTCACATGCGTTGGACATACTGGCTATTACTTTGGGGCACGAAAGTAGAACCATTGATTAAAGATGCAAGCAAACTAACCACTCGGCCACTTAGTTTAAGCTAAGAGCAGAGGGTTAGAGACGTGCATAGCGATTATGGTACCTTATGCAATTTAGAGTTACCATTTAGCACCTTCTGCAAGGTTCAGGGAATAGGACCTTGATGTTTTTGCATAAGAGCTAAATGACAGGCTTATAGCACCTTGAGTGTTATAGAACCTTTCGAACACCTTCATTTTTAAGTATTCACCATGAGTTGAGCTCAAGCCGAGCTTTTAGTCCATTTTATAAAAATCTTGAACGTTTATTTTTCTTTCAGTAACTTCGAGGGATGTGGGCAAGCACTACGAAGCCCGCTACATGTCCAACACCCTGAAGAAGCCTCCCACAATGGCCGCCGACTTTGACAAGGGTAGTTTCGCCTGTCTTCTTGCCCACCTCGATCCGCCCAACCCTTCCGCGCCCAAAATCCCCAGACAAGGTGGTCAAGGTAAAACCTCCAGATAAAAACGGACAAATAGTTTCCGGAAGAACCCTAGAGTAGAAAGTCAAAGGACCCTGACAACAACGCCTAAATTCGCTGGCGGAGTTTGAGTAGTAGCATTCCAGGTGGAAAAATCATATCCGAATGTCATCTGTGCATTTGGTTCTGACCAAACAGAACTTCAGTGTATGTGCCATTGCTAAAAGTAATCAAGTTATGGGTCAGCATTAAAAAATCGAAATATACTTTAAGCATTTCTGGCTTGATTGCATACAGAATGGACACTTTCCAATATTAAATTTAGCATGACATGTAAGTGGTTGTCTGGCAGCCTTTGAAGACAACGTCCTTTGAATAAAACTCAGGTCATTAAATATTAACGTCATTAAATTAAAACAGTCTCTGGCCTTATCGTCAAAAAAGACGAGAAAGTTAGCACACTTATGTAATGAATTAACTTTATGCTCTAAAAATTGTGATTACTGGACAGGCTAAACACTGTTTAAAACCAATTTAAAGTATAGAAAAACATTCTTAACTTTGTGTTAAAACACCATTGCTAAATGTCATTAAATATAGTTTTAAGTCCTTAGAAAGTCAATGATTTTTCTTATTAAATTTAGTGGACACCATTTATTCTCTTCCCAAAATAAGTCCTTAATGTCTTTAAAACATTGTATATGAAGAATAAAAAATATTTTTATGCATGACTATATAAGAGATTATGTGGTTTTCAGGTACATTTGCATATTATTTGCCAAATAACATGGCAATGTATCCATTTTTCCACCTGGGACTGTTAACCAAACTTGCAATTTTACGAGTGCTAAATCGCGTCCACTCTTTCAGGAGGAGGAGCAGTCGGGGGTGGAGACGAGCTACAGCCTTATGCAACTTATCAACTTCCGGTGGACGGCAAAACGGAGAATTTCACAGCGGAAGATTGGAAGAAATACGAAATTTACGCCGACGACGGTCAAGGAAGCGGAAATCCAGATTCTAGTAGGGCAGTAAGTGCAATATATTCAAATTCCTGATTTTGCGCATAAAAAACTATTTTACCCCATACGAGATCTCAGAAAATGACATCTGTCGAGTTCTATATCTTTCGACAGTTTGACTTTATAAGCACATTTTTTTCTGAGCGTACATTTCAAAATGTGTTTATGAATAATGTGAAGTACAAATTGCCAACATTTAATTCTTTATCATAATATAATATTGCAAGCTATTACCCCTTAGAATTCGTACTCAAATTATCAGGGGTTTATTGTGTACAGTTCTCATCTATAATTTTCTTTACTAAAGGCAATAACAATTATATTACGACTTAAATTCAAACTTAAAATCACTCTAAACCCCTGACTGAGCTCCGGAGTAATACGGATGCTTATTATTGGTCTTTCTTTTTGCATGCGATTAG
>JAQIXS010004009.1:0-16340 GCA_034700785.1 Rossiulus vilnensis
TAATTCGTTTAGCTTTATTTCCATGATTTCTTTTCGGAAACAATATTTTAAAAAAGCTACATGTACAGCACTAATTTTCGTATATTCTTTTGAAATATTACGTAATAGTTGTGAATTGTCACTGTTGCAGTGAAATTTTAAAACCATTGTATGGCGGACATACATGTACCTGCAGAAATCAGTTTTACTGCCACACTTTAAAAATACTAGAAATTGTATTACATTGTACTTTGAAAGCCATAGATGGCACATTCATGGTCGATGGACCTGGTTGCAAACAAATTCACATGAGGAACTAGTTTATCGATAACATTACCAGATCCGATTGAACTTTCCTCATTTACGTTGAAATTTTACAACAATGGAGTGATTTTATAAGTACCTGCTTCCTGTAGCCATTCTCAAAACAGCTAAAAAGCCATCAAAGGGATAAAATTTCACAACACCAGACCACCATGAAACAGTCAAATATTTATTGTTAAAAGATGCGCAGTAGTAAGATTAATTACATGTACATCATAACTATTCAGGTTTCACCTTAACGTTGATGATAAATGCTCTTAATTGTTTTATACAAAAATATGAGTGCTTTTTAAAAGCCAACTTTTAATCCAAGTGTTAAAAATGGAATGTTAAGATTATGTTGATCAAGTGGACGGCCTCCTTATTGGGTGATAGTCAAAATTATCAGTCTCCAGGTCCTGCAAAAAAGTAAAACGGATTGATAAGCCCAACAATGCTAAGTTTGCCCTAGGTTACTTGGGATTAGTCAATATAAGAACAATGAGATTAACCACCTGTTGTGCAGTCTTATTTTAAACTTTACACCACTGGAAGGGGCATTGATCTATATGTCCATGATCCCTTTAAGGTCATAGCCCATTTACTTTTTAGTATGACGAGTTCTAGATTAGGTCAGTTCTAACAGTGGGCCCATCTATGAACCCCCCAATAACTTGCTTAAATTTATAGAAATGTAGTAAGATGTGTAGTTTGAATTTAGCTGCATGTGAATATAAATGCCAGTGTAAACATCAGGGTTAAAGTTTTTTGATTGGGTAAATTAACTTTTTTAAACTTTTCAGTTGAAATTTGCTGATAACAATTCATGAAATCTTAAATTTTTTTTAATAAGTTGCTTAGAATATCATTTTTGGCAAACGTCAGTTTATTCTCTATTGTTTTTTCTTTAACTTTTTACAGGTTAAACCCTGAATTTTACACCAAGTTAAAAAGCTGCAATGCGTGCCCTGAAAGAAATTTACCACCTGTTGGTTTGTGCTTTTGTTGCATTCCTTCACCGGTTTTTTTTAGTATGTTTGCCAACAAATGGTACTCACAAGATAACACGCAGTTAAGCTCCCTTATTTCGGTTGATCACAAATATAAGAGTTAGTACTGGTCTTACTAGCCTGTAGGTTGCAAAGGCATTGACTTTCAAGGGATAAGATCAAAGACAAATGAAGTTGCTTCCACAATAAACGTTTTATAGGAAAAGTTGTCTTTTACTATAAGACGTATATCAACGAGAGATTCGTATCACCGAAACATGAGTACAGGGAGCGTTACCTCGGAGTTGTCCCTGGAATCCACCTGCAAGAATTTCTTCTCTCGGTAATAATGCCTATCTTTTGTGCAATACAAGGCAATGATGTCGCAGATCACAGTTGCCTGTAAAATTTGAGTAGAGGAAATTAGCCCAGAATAAGTAGATGAGCTATCATTTGCGTAAAAAAAAAAATCTTACAATTCCCAATAATGCCAATCCAGAGCCGATATTCAGGAATAAAGGAACCACATTAAACTTCCCAGCTCTGCCTTGCACCAGTACCACAAATCTGATGCCGTATGCCTTGTATAACGTACGCAGATCGTCACCATAATAATTTGCATACCTATGGCAAATCATCAATTAATGTTAGGAATTGAAAATATTAGGTAAGATTTGTGTGATACTTTTGTTGCTGTCAACCATATTATTTACTTCTTGATTGTATCGACTTGCAGTTTGAATCTAACTTGAAATCAAGCCAGAAGGATGCAGATCTCTTTATGTATTAATATTTTATTATTTGTGTATTGGGAGAAAAATTTCGGTATCACAATAAACCCAAACTGGAAGTGATTTCGTAACCATTTACGAATTTATACCTGAAGTTCCAGCCTTTGGCAATTTTTGCTTGAGGATCATCGAGCCTGGTGAACTGGTACGTTGGATTGCACTTCGTTTGGGCGAAGTCAAGATTGCATTCCCAGTTGATGATAATGGCGATCACTCCACCCTGACGAACATACCGTTTAATTTTCATGACATGGATCACAAGCAACAAGCTTCATTTCGCCTACTTGCACTGCCAAGATAGTGTAGTTTTCTCCAGCTTCGTTAACCATTGCTCCCAGCTCAAAAATTGGACATCCAGGATCAGTCAGCTTGTTGTAGCGGCATGTCTCCAGGTACGACGAATTTGAATCGTCACGGACATTTCGCCTGATATTGTCCGAAAATGAAAAATGCATCAATTAAGAGCATCAAGTGCCAGTTCCGGTCATTGCTAAGATAGCACTGGGATTGCAGGCATTACCTGTGGACTTTGAACAGAGGAAACTCAATACTGTTTTTGATCATCACAGTGAAGTTCTTGGAGGCGTCCAGCAAGGCTGTTTCGTTGCCCCTGGAAGATGGCCAAAGTTTGATTTCGTTTTACATGGATTGCACTGATGATCCATTATTGGGAATTCCATCTCGTCTTACAGTGGTAAGACGTTGTATTCTGCTGGACACCATGCTTTGATTTCACACGTGTAGTTTGCGTTGTCTATTCCCAAGACGCATTTTCCAGTCGTGATGCCATTGGCAGAGTTCTGGTTTGCAACACAGGTGTTGTTTGTAACGTTGCATTTGGCTGCAGCGACCATTACATCCTGAGAAAGGAAGTAGTGCCAAACATTGCTTTGTTACACAAACGACATTCTGACATTTGTGATTTGGGCATGTCGTCATACTTGCCTCTGCACAGATGCCCTGCGTTTGATTAGGAGTTATTAGCACATTAGTGGCCACGAAGAAGGCTCCGTTTTCCTAACAGGATACAGATAAAAATGGCCACTTAATAACTGGTTCGTTGCAACAGGTGTGCTCTGCCAAGCGTATCAGGGATTGTTTACGAATTAATTTATTTTCAGACCTTCCCAACCCCATCAATGCTTTTTAAAGATGTTTCGTTTAGCAAGTAGATATTCAATTTAGATTTTATCAGATAATTTCGATAACGTAACCGTGGACAAGCAGCTTAATCAGTCGATTATCATCAAAAGGGAAGGAGAAAAATAAAATAAGAGTAAAGGTTACCCAACTTAAAGTTAGGCACACTTTGGCCTCTTTTGACCACCACTTGTTCCCCCCGTGGGAATAATTAACGGATCACGTGTGTGACATTACCGACCTGGGGTGGCACAACGTAGTCAGAGACATCCCACAACTTCCGGTACACTTCGGGGTGGGGCACTTTGAACTGGCTGTCCGTGAAATTGGGATAAACAACTCCTTTGACCTTTGTGGTGACGGCGCTGTTGATATCGCTGAATTCTTGGTAGCCCTTCTTGTACACGATAACGTAGCTGCAAGGGAAAATCGAGACGGGTCTTTTAATTCCTTGTCGTGACACACGTGTCAAACAATGCCCGTGAAAAATACCCGATGATATAGGCGAGGATTATCACTTCGACTATTCTGTTGAATATCCCAACTGTAACAGACTTGATGTGCACGATGTGAGGGGTGTCATACTCGAAGAAATCGATGACCAGAGCCTTGCAAAAATTCATGTTTGCAGTTGAGTTTTGCGGGGCACATCCGCCACTTGAAGATGTCGAAGTTGTTGCAAAGAGGACCAGTCATCTGTTTATATTTGTTGATACTGTTGACGTTTTTGGAAGCGTGCCAGACACGTTTCCTGGAAACGGACCTGTCTGCTAAAGGGGAGGTGCTGTCCCTTGGCGCCATTTTTAATAGGCCTGGACTAAAATATTTCGACTAATTATCAGCTGTAATTACGTGTGGGTGAAATTTAACCCGAGGGCAAGGATGATTGAATAACGGGTAATAATTTATTCTGAGAAAGAATTCTTGAATTGTTTAGGATGAGCCAAAAGCATGTCCACCATGCAAACATTTTTTTGATCCAAATACTCATTATATTTGCTCAATTAAGTTTTGGCAATGTAGAATTGGTCGCCCATCAGGCTTTCAGCATTGGTTTATAATTTCAAAATGCCTCGTTTAATTATAACAAAATTGAGAAATTTGAAAAATCCGCCGAAAAAATTCAAAGGAGGTTGCCATGCAGGGAGGTCGCGTAACGTCATACTTTTCATAATTGATGAATTTATTTTCCCCTGTGTAGATTTTTTTGAATTTATGAATTTTTTATGAACTGAAAATACGTGGTTTATTTATAAATAATAAACAGTAAACAACAGTGCAGAATTTATCTAAAAAATAAGGGAATTTTTGAAAGGTGTGAGTTTTTTTATACTTTGAAATGTCCCATTTATCAAAATTAACAATCATCGGAGGTGTTTGTCAGTTGAAAGGTTTTTGAAAATTGCCCCTAATTATTGAAAAAAACAATTGAAAGCTTAATAATTTCAAATGCAGAATGAACTGCAATGTAGAATTATTTTAAAAAATATTTAAAGACTTTTTTTTTTCAAAATTAACGATATTTTTTTTTTTTTTTCAAGCAAAATGTCTACAGCTTGCTATATTTGCATACATGTATGTCAGTGAAAAAAAGCGTGATCATTCACTTTCGTTGGTGGAATTTCGCATGCATTTTCTGTTATTATAATGACGGCATAGCATTGCAAATACTAAGCAAAATTCCACGGATGCATTTCAAAGTTCAACTACAATCAATGTGGATGTTAATTACGCAGCTCTCATTTATTTCATTGGTGCATGCAATGCTGTTACTTTAGCTTGACAAATACTAAGTACATGTAGCTTTCTATTCACGATCAAAAACAAGTGAATTTGGAAACGCGTCCAATGTAGCCAGACTACCTGTAATTTATTTCTATTTCGACTATATGGTGAGTCATATTCAGTACGATATTAGAGATCACAATCTAATTTTTCGTTTGGACAACATTCGGAGTAAATTGGGTTTTTGGCAAGGGCATTTTGGTTGGTCTTTTCTGCCCTGTCCGATCTATTCTAAAATTCTTTGGTGACGGGAACGTCCCTTGCGGGGGGCTGGGAGGTTCCAGAGGTTGTTTTGGTGCCTCTGATGGTCAGTATGCCCTGATCGTTGAGCGCGGCCCTAATTTCTGTTTGGGTTAGGTCATCGGGCAAAGCGTATGAACTCTTGAATTTCTGGTGAAAGCAGCGATGCCCATCGAAGTCCACTTTGTGTTCCCCGTGGACCATCAGATTGTGGCCTTCGATTCTTACTTTCAGTTCGTCCTGGGAAAACGCCTTGGCGTCAACCTTGACTTCGAATCCTTGTTCGTCGTATTTGAGTTCAGCCACGCCGCTGGACATTTTTCCAAATTGGGAGCTGATTTCTTTAGCTTTAGCACGCAAAAAATGTTGAAGATGGCAGTGGCAGTTTTATTATGAATAAAATGCTCAATAAAATCGTTGGAATTTGTGCGTACCGGGAAAGTTATGGAAATACTATGAATATATACTTAGTTTTAAGTGGAACTGCCTAGAAATCAGTGGAACTGGGGAAAAAACAATTGATAGGCCCTAGTTTGTTGTCACAGATGATTTTGCGACACATTTATTTTGAAAAAAATCAGGGAAATTTACTTTGTTGGTCTGGCAAATTATGGCTCTGAAGCTATCAGCTTCCTGACCAATAAAGAGGGGTTTTCTTGTTTTTTTTTAAATTTAATTATTTTCAGGAGAATGGGGAAACAAATTCAAGGAAATTATTTTGTTAGCATTAGACGAACCCGGCTGTAGACAACACCTCAATAACAATAGATCCTAATTACTTACGGACAGCCATTGCGGGTTTGGCAGGGAGAACTTGTTTTTAAAAAAATAGGTCGACGAAGGCGTATAGGCTACGGTCACTGCAAATGAAATCGTTGACGTTAATCATAAATTACTTAACAATTGTTCTTATTCCACGCAATAGCAATGCTTCGAATGTCAAAGTGATCTAAATACCGTCCTTGCAACATTCATTTAGCAATATTTTATGTTATCAAATTGTACTTACATTTCGATGAGAATTTTGTAATTGAATACAAATGACATTTGGAACTGAAGTGTGGAACGTTCGCACGAGACGAGCGTTCCAGAAAGTCACGCTCTTAGATTTTTAAAAAAAACATTCTTCTATCTCGTGCAGGATAATTATTTTTTAAAAAAAGTTGTTTAATAATCATCCGAGTATTTATCGCCTATTTAGCGTTTTAATCAGTTTACTTAACACACTTAATACACAATAAGCTGGTTATTTTATTGTTTACTATTATCTAAAGCCACAACGCATGGCATATGCATGCATATTCGAACACTGCTATTGCGTGACATGTATTGAAATGAAGGCACAGTGCGATTTTAATTATTGGTGTTTATTTGACAATTACTTAAATTATTTTTTCTGCAAGAAAATATCCGATTTAAAATCGGAATAGGCCGTTTTGTAAACATTTTAAACTGAATTAAGCACTTTAAAATGGAACTAAATTGATAAAATTCCTCTCGAATTCTCACAAGTTCGTTTTCGTTTTATTACGAAAGAAACGCTCGGCGCCATTACAGAACTTCGATGTGACAAAGATGTGAAATGATACTCGTATGAAATTTCCCCATCACAAATTCGCGAGTGTGCAATTGTCCATGAAAGTACTAAAACCGTTTCATTTGCTTCCAGCTGCTTCGACGGCCACTGGCGTTTCCCTGTGGGTGATGGGCACCACCCTCTCGTTGGCCTTGGGTTGCTCCAGGGCCTTCTTGGGGGCCTCGATGGTCAGGATGCCGTCCGGGGAGAGGGACGAGGACACGCTCTCTGCCTCCACCCCCTCGGGCAGCACGTATCTGCGGGTGAACTCCCTGGAGATGAGCCCGTGTTCGTCCACCTTCTCCTGGTGCTTTCCGTGCACCACGATGGTGCTGTCCACCGTCTTGATGCACAGCTCTTCTGGAGTGAACTGGTTCACGTCCAGCATCACCTGGAACTTGTTGCCGTCGAACTTCATCTCGGACAAGCCGCTCGTCTGCCGGCTGAACTGCCTCCTGGGCCGCAGGTAGTAGCTGCTGGTGGCCGGAAGTAGCTCTTCCTCGCCGAGACCCAGGCCGAAACGCTGGTCGAAGATGCGGGATGGAGGCAGGTCCCAGGCCTCCCTCGGCTCCCTCCAGAAGGGATGAGATAAGGGCACGATTCCGAAGCGAGACATCTTGAACGTCAGGTAAGAGTTGATTAGCACTGCTGGTTAGTCTGGGTTCGATACTTGCTCTGCTTGGAAGGCCTGAACGTAGTTCGTCTTTATAAACGACTCTGGACACTCTGGGGCATTCCAGAACATCCCCATATGTGATTCAACAGCGAATCATCCGCTGACTTTGTCTGCTATGCTCCTCCTTTCCGCCTCCAATGGCTGGTTTTCGTGGGCGAAACTTCCAGATTAGGTGGTGCCCACCTCAGTCGGGGTGTTCGGTTGTTGCCGTTAGGCATTACGTCCCTGATCTATTTCGTTTTTTATTTTAAAAACAACAACTCCTCGTCAGACTAGTCTAACTGGAGAGACGTGGGAGGAGGTAAACACGAAGCGCTGATGTGGTTATGTGGGCCACGGTTTCTTGCCATTTTTGGGCAGAAGTTTTGCGTTTTCTCGCCCGAACGGTCAAGGCGTTGGTCGAGTGACACCCACTGGTGTCTGGCTGCTCATAAAAGGCAATTCGATAATCTGGATTTTCTTGGGTCGTAAATTTGTGGTTGGAAAGTAAAACCGTTGTGAGGGAAGTAGGAACGACCATGCAAATAATAATAATAATGTGTTCAGATTTTGGCACCAAATACTTATTGAAAAATTTAAATTGCTAGATTCGTTTTTTCCCATTTGCAGAATTGGCCATCTACTATGGTCTGTTATGTTTATTAATTTCAAAATGTCCGTTTATTTAATAAAAATGAAAAAAGTTTTTTTTAAAAAAAATTACGTGATCGCCAAAAACTGGTCTTTCCTGCATTGCCACCATGTGATGCGGGCTGCTTAACTTTTTTTTTTCGTATTTTTTTTCTTGCAAATTTATTGAATTTGTCTATAAATAAACGGGAGATTTTGAAATTAGAAATAAAAGCTGAAACCCTAGTGGACGATCTACGCTAGGGTAAACCAATTTAGTAATTCAAATAAGTTAATGTGTATTTGAAGCCAAAATGCATGTTGCGGGTTTTTCTTTCTGCTGCTATGCATTTTGGACATCATTTTCCTTTAGCCTAAATTGCATACTGACTGATTTACTGCATGATATTTTATGATACTGCTCGAGAGGGTGTATCGAGTCACACTTAGGGGATTCCTCTACTGTCCTCTTTTTGTATGTCAGAAAATTTCAACTTTTGAAATAATAAGTAAAAATACAATTGTATAAGTGATCGGTAAATGTTGTTAAATGATTTTTGATGAAGTCAGGGATTTTCCCCCCTAAAATCTCGAAGTTAGGGAAGTGGGAACAACCTGAAGAATCAGGGAAACGTGAAAATTTAATGCAAATGTCAGGGAAATTTTAATCCGTGATGACTTTATTTAGCTACTTTTTTATATATATGAAGTCAAGGAAATCTCAGAGAAGCCGAGAAGTTAATTTATGTAAAATCTAACTTCATAATTGAGAATGAGGCGCAACCACATTATGGACATTCGTTATATTCGAATTTTAAATGGTTTTAACATTTCCATATTTGTTAAAATTGTTTTTATTTAACCAACGAAAACAAGAAAGGCTAGTCATACTCGGGCACATGTTTGACATATGTATCCCCTCCCCCCCCCACCCCCCAATATGCTGCATTATAATGCTTTAAATTAAGTACCAGGTCAAATGCGGTATCTGAAATAGCAGAAGGGGCCGCAGATATTCAGCCATGCACAGAAAAAAATATTTGAAAAGGAAAGCAACAGCACGCAAACTTTGAAGCAAAATTAAGGTTTTTATTAATCATACAAAATATCATCTGGCACGTGGACAGTATGACAATTTTATTTAAAAACAATCCTTCAAACGTACGCTTTTTTAAAGTTTATAACCCAGACTGAAAACGGAACTTGAAGGGATTCATTCACTCCATTAGATTCAAGTATGCAATATTGCTTTCTCGCTTTGCCACTGCCCCGCTGGATGCGGTGCCGAAATTTCGTGTTTTTCATCTTTGGGGACGCTCTGGAGGTTTGCAAACTCTGGTCCAAAATAGATTTTGCCATCACCCACTGGGATCAGCTGCAAATGAACTGCTCGTGCCAGCAACTAGATTAGGGATGAAAAACAAACTTCCACGCAGAATCCGTGTTATTCAGTTAATTGTTTTAGACTGCTAAGTAAGAAGAAACTGTCGGTTTAAGGGCATGGTTCGATGTGGAAAAACTGCTCAGGTCAAGTGAAAAAGCGAAATGTGATGTCAGGGATTTCCTTTTTTTTTAAACTGACTGTTTCGAGGTGGATATAAGAGCGTGAGCAAATAGTTCTCCTTGCAACTAATTCCAGAATCCGACGGATCCAGCTTGCGCGGAGCTCCGCTCCTGTCTTTGCCGAGATGCAAACAATAAATACATAAACGATCCATTTGATGCAGCTACGCAAGTGTGTGTCAAAGCCTCAGAGGCGAGAGATATTTCAGTTTGTCCTGCAAAAGGTCGCCTACTTCGGTTAGCGATTGCTGGTAGCTTTTCTCGATTTTCTTCGCTACTTCTTGTACTAGCAGTTCGCGTTTCTGGAAAGTAAGAATTTTTTGTTATCAAATTGAAACTTGATAGGAAACGTGACGGAAATGCTGACTTACGTCTTCCAGTAAAACACGTTCGAGGGACATTTCGTCAAACTGGGAGACCAAAGACTGTATGTGGACGTCGCGGATGCTGTTTTGCAGCTGGAGTGTGACGTTTTCCACTTCGATAACTAACTGGTTGTAAGCTTCAATAATCGCAGGCTGAATAAATAAGGAGAGCAATTTCTGGTTAAGTTTCAAAGATTATGAGCTAAAAACCAATTTTGAGGTCGTTCACGTTTCTGAAACTCTGGAAGAGAAACGGAGGAGAAACGGGAATAAAAACTATTCCAATTACTGTATTTACTCTTAAATTAAGTCGAACCACTAGTGTTATTGGTTTAATTTTTTCTTAAATTCTGTAGTGAAATCTAAGACGCACGTTGTTTGAAATTTATGGTTAATATATTAAAAAACGTTGTCTTTTTCCTACGAATTTTTATCAAAAACACAGCAAAAAAGTTCAAGTAAATACAGTATCGAATTGAAATTAGGAAAACCTAGTTTATGGCAATGTTACCGATTGGATCCGCGTAGCTGCTTTCTTTTTCCTGCTCTTCTTCGAGTTTGATTCCCTCGTAGGTTTTAGAATTTGAAAACAAAACCCTAGTAAAATGGCCGAAAAGCTCAGCATCTAAAATAAAACGCAAAGCAACTTTAGGCAAAACGTTCTTTACTCTCAAAATCTCTGCAAAATTGTCCTGACAACCTTACCTCGGCCACATTTACGAGATCATCTAGAATTTGGGCCATTTTCGACAAATTGCTCAAATTGTCTACTGTTAGATTCGAGATCACCCTCAAAATGCGATCTGAAAGGTTACAAACACGAATTGTGGTTATTTAATGAGTAAAAGTGTGGTTCAGCTATTTTTTTACAACCCTTTTTTAATACATAATGTCAGGCTACCTTTTATTTCTTTCGTTATTTTGTTCTTTATTAAGACATCACATTTCTCGTCATTAGCTGCAAATACGAATCAACAGATCAGACCATCAGTTGGAATCTTCACTGTTTCAGCTACAGGCACATAATGAACTGCTCACCTTCGTTGATGTGTTCGGGCATTTGATGCAACTTAAGCAACAGGTTCAACAATTCGATTATCGGGGTGGAAAAGCCTCCTTGTAGGTGGTTTACGATTCGTGACGTCAGTGGTCCTTGAATTGGGTCCTTTTAGCGAAAGTTAGATCTAAGCACGGCGTAATGCATGTGGTTTATTTGGCAATTCTCGGTGACTAACCTGGGGTAACTGGTACGTTTCCGGTTTCACCTTCTGGACGATATCCTGCAGCTGCTTCACCAGATCCACCAAAATATCGCGTGGAAGTCGCTTTTCGCCATTACACTTGTCGATTTGGTTGCCTTTATCCCCCGTGGGAGACTTGCTTAGCAAATGTGCAGCTGCGATGCAACGGACCACCAAGTTCCTCAGCTTCAGCCACTCCACCTAGGCGCAAATAGTGTATTTTTATTAAAGAGCGCACGTATGCCAATGGAATTTGTGATAACATAAAATTTCTCTACGAATAATAAATTGTATGTATTCAAACTTGCCTCAGCGTTGAAGGCCAATTGCTTTGTCCCACTGCTCAGACGCCTGAAACCAAAGAAATATTGATGGATTTTAAAATTTTGAATGAACACTTACGGTCCATACAACAAAACGAGGAGTTTAGCCCACTTTGAAGTAGGATCCCACGTTATCATGATATCCAGGTCCCAGTTGCCCCTGAGACTTTCCCACACTGTCCTGTCCTTCTCGGGGTCGATTTCCATGTAAATGATGACTTGCTCCAATGCCAAGTGACTGTTTGCAGAGGAAATTTGAGGAATTGGTGAAAACTGTAATTGGTGATTAATGCACACAGAGCAAAAACTGATGGATTTCTTACTCATTCGTTTGCAATATGAGATCCTGAATCAGCCGTTCAACGGCCACAGTTGCATACTGGAGAGAATTGTTTAACCTTTCCCTAAAATCCACAAACTCTTGTATCTGAAATTATGCATTAAGGTCTTTAAAATCTGCATCATTGGTAGGACATGGGCGACTTTATATAAGAACAAAAAAAAAACACGATTTAATATCCACCTTTGTAAAAGATCCAAATTTATACGCGGCGATAAGATAATCCACTGTCTGCAAGGTAAAATTAAATCCAGTTGCGAGACCTCTTTTGATTTTCAGATGTCAATAATACGAAACTTACGTCTTTGTAATTGGCCGTAAAAAACTTGAGCATGTTGCCAAAGATTATGCATGCTTGTGCAAAGTGCCCCTTAGCTGCCATGTGGGGCGTAACAAGATACCTGAAATGAATTGGAAACAAGAGCTTTGGTTAAATGAATGTTTGTAAGCTGGTAATAATTGATCCGGCTCTTAGTTACCCTAGAACGTCTTGCTGTATATGCTTAATGTCCATGCTCTCGTAAAGTGTGTGAGTAGGTCCAACAGCACCTGATCAAATTAAGGGGTTTCTAAACACGAGTTTACAATCTCTTTTTTCTGTATCAAAAAAAAGCAAATTACCAATAATATTGTATATTTTGATTAGTAGCAGCTTAATTTGATAATTGGATGGACTATTTTGTAGCGCGCCTTCTAAAATAACCAGAATTCGTCGTAATATCTCATTGTCACCTAAAAATAATGAATAAACAAGTCAGAGACTGATTGACAGGATGTTTCAGGAAGAAGCTTCAGGTGGCTGCAAATGATTCAACCTGTTTCTCTCCAAATCTCGTATAGAATGTGCGCAGTTAGAATGCTGTAACCGTCATTGGGTCTCACGTCCGTTGTTAGCAATTCCTCTCCTACATCCAGCCATTGGAAAAGCTGTTATTGGTATTTAGTTTTACAACTCAAGTGTCCTGTTTGGAAAAATACTAACCAAAGTCTCGACCATGCTGATATTGCTGTAACAGCTCGTCTACCAGTTGCAACCTCTTGGAAGTGTCCAACTCGTCATGCATTCCCATGAAACGTTCCAGTTGCACGTAGCACAAATGCCGTTGCATTTGCTTAGCCTTCGAATAATAACGCGTCTCATATTATTGAGGTGAATCCCTAAGCGCGGCAAAATAAACTATTCGATATGTTGCTTACATCCTTAACAAACGAAGTGCCATCTTCTGCCACTTTCAGATTCACGGTGTTTTTGACAGCTGCGAGTAACTGAACCGAGAAAGGGAAACGTTTAATGCAACGGTAAGGCTAAAGCCAATCCAGACGCAGCATACCTTCGGCTTTTCGCCGTCTTCGAGATGCGGAAGAAGGTCGACGGTGTCTCCAAAACAACACGCTTTGTCGCCAAACATCTGATAGTAATCTGTCAGAAGGTCTATCAGCAGCTCTGAAATACAGGAATACGGTTCTTCTAACACGTGAAGTTCCATGATTTTTATTCCTTTTTTTCTGAAAATACCTTGGGTCCCAAATTCTTTGGCATGTTTCAGGCTAAGACACACGAGTTTGATATAGGCGAGAAAGGGTCCACGCAACGCCTTCTTCTCTTTCTTCTTTTCTTCCTCCACCAGAGGCAGGATGAAGTCCCTTGCCATTTGGACGGTGTAATCGAACCTTTCACCTCCTTTCGGCTCGTAACCACTTTCGATGAGCTTCACCGTGGACATAAGATACTCGCAGTAGAATTGCCAGTTGTCGGGGCTTTGAAACAAAGTCATTATCAGTTGAACCACAGTTTTGGAAATGCTCAATTTAACAAAAGTAATCGTGAAACCCCTACTTTTGAGATATCAAAGTTTTATATTCGGCGTTCACCTCTGGCCACTTTTCCAGCTTGTGCAACAGTTCGGCCTTTTTGGTAGACTTGAAGTTGAGAAATGATGTCAGTTTATCTGAAATCGTTTAAAAGATAAACTGAGCTTTTTGGGCGCTTTTCCCCTGATTAAAAGGGAATGCGAGGGATCCATACCGCTTAATGGTCCTTCCATAACGTCCAGTGCCTCTTGGTACTTGTGCTCCAACTCCAATATCATCAGGTACAGCTGCACCTCAGCCTCGGCTTCGATCTTATTTTCCCGCACGAATTTCTCGGTCATCCTTTCGGCCAATGGGAGGAGCATTTTTTGCGCCATGTCCGTGGAAGCATCGTGGGCCTAACGGGAGAAATATTCAATTCAATTCGGTACCCTACTGTCCGAAAAGATTGCAATGAGGTAGGGAGGTGTTATCCAAAACCCATGTCATCTTTTTTAAAAATAGACTTGACGGTGGCCATCATCAATGTCAAACTGAATTTCTGTAAGTTTGGGCTATACTTTGGAAGAGAATTCCAACGTCTGATGGCATGCAAGAAAAAAGACCAATAGAATGGATCGGAAAGATTTCCATAAGTGGGTTTGAATGGAAGGTTCTGCCACTTAGTTGGTACTTCCTCCGACAAGGAGACCCTTGATCATTTAGAAAATATCCTTCAATGGTTTCCAAACATTCTAGGGCCATTAACTGATGAGAAACAAAATCTCACCTGCATAACGATACTCATGACACCCCAGAAGTAGTAGGGGTTTTTGGCCTTCAGCTTGTAGAGATTCAGAGCCACCTGCTGCTGTTTCTTGTACTCGCCCAGGCGTACGTATGCCATGAAGAGGTGCGTGAGAAGTTCCTCGTTCTGCGGATCCTTCTGGATGGCAGCCTTGTAAACTTCCGCAATCATGTCCACTGTTTGAAATCAAACGAAATGTCCATGTAAGCCACGGTCAGATTTAACATTGCCGTTAAAAATGCCGGCTGACTTACGCCTGTGAAGTTCTCTATAGCAGATCGTCATGGCTTGCAAAGCGCCATCGTCTGTTGGAATCTCTGAATTTACTTCCTGGAGTAGCTTGAGGCACTCGTCCTGCTTTCCTGTCCTCAGCAGAGCCAATGATTTTAGCACCTGAGAAGGAATGAATACAGTTTGAATGGCAAAACGCCAAACACCATTTCAGAAATGGTAAGTTAGTGCCACAGATAGCAAGGTTCTGACCTTCGCACATTGGAAATCCTTCTGCTTTTTCAGGACTTTGTCCGCCTCCTGTATGGCTTTTTTGTTATTACCATTGTCAAGGCAATCTAAAGAGAAATGATGCCAGTTTGAAGTAAGGTCCATGAAACAAAACTGCACATTTTCTTGTAGTACTTCCACAAGAAAAATACAATGTAACATTCAATTAATCATCAATATGTTTTCGAGTTTTTTAAATGATACATAAGATCTGGGTATAAAGGCAGCCGACCATAATAGTCAGCTACACACAGAATTAAACCGAAGTTTATTGAATGCATATCAAACGAAAACATGATTTTTAAAAAAATTATCATTTATTTATGTTGTTCAATAGATTTTAATTAATGGCAGTTTTGCTGACAATTATTGAGATTAGGTACATGCGGTTTAGAAATACAGCAGACTATTTTAAAAGCTTTGATTTGAAAAATAACTGCAGAATAACCACGAGTAATGCTGTAATGCAATTTTAGCGGTTTCCCCAATTCACTTCTTTACACCGAAACACAAAACTGCAGTATACTCTAATACACTCTTAAATTTCCTGTAAATTATTTTCTTCTTGGGCTTATCAAAGACTTGTTATAAACTTCATCTATGCAAAGGGTATGACTGTGCATATTGGTTGGAAGAGCACTTTCACGTTCAAAGAAATAACCTCCTCACAAGAGCAGAGTTTCATCTCTGAGCTTATTTTTTATCTACCCTCTTTTAACTTATTAGTAATCAACCCATGCATCACAAGGCGCTCATAGTAAACGATGTGCATCCCCCCCATTTGCATCGAATTAAAGGTGTATTTGCTAGTGATTTCATCAACATTTACAGCATCTACCAGTACTAATCCATTGCGTAGATGATGGTGGAAAAGTTTTTTTTAAAGTTAAAACAGGTTTCTGTCAATCCTGGATAAAGATCCAGGATAATGAACGTTCATTTGGTTCACTGGAATCCTTTTCATGATGAAATAACGACCAGAGACCTGGGCATCCCACCAATTTCACTCTGTAAGGTCCGAAATTAACAAAGTGTAGTTTTTAATGCCTTATTTACGATTTCAAACCAGGCTTTTTTTTTTGGCATGATCATGCTTTCGGCCAAAGTTAAAAGGTCGATCTGCCACTGGGGAGAGGGCACATTCGAAACCCATGCAAGAGGCGCTGAAGGAACGAATCGTATCTCGCCAGGGTTTCAGCCCTAGCGCTACGTGAATTGAACTCGTTTATTTCTTAACTCCCCAGGTGAAAACATTCCCAAATCATTACCGTAAATGGGTCTGAGACGACGTTCATTAACGCTCGTATCCACATGTGGACG
>JAQIXS010004010.1:0-16336 GCA_034700785.1 Rossiulus vilnensis
CGCCCCCCCCCCCCCCTACCAAAAAAAAAAAAAAGCTCTTCGTGCAGCCCTTATCTAATTGCCATGATTTATTCCTCGCTTCCAATCATTTATCATTTTCAGTTGCATATCTAGCGAAAGAGGATAACAGAGCGTTGGAATTAGAATGGAGATTTAGGCAGGAAAAAAAACCTTGCCATAACCGCCATTGTACGCTGTAAGTTGAGATTGGCTTCGGCTAAATTTCATTAGGGGCAAGGCGACCAATGCGCCCTCAGCCTGCAGAAGGCGAACCACTGCCAAGTCTGCTGGACGTCCCAGATTTCACCTAATATGGTAGTCATGTTTTTGATTTTGATATCAGATGTCCATGCTGAGCAAGAATTCAAGAGGCTCTGGAAACGATGAGGTTGTGGAGATTGAGCAAGAACTTCCCATTATGACCATCTAAGACATGCTCCAGAGGACATGGAAGGAGAATATGCTTTCCCATGGTCAAGTGTTTTGATGGTGGCTTTGCTTTTGACACCTTTATCGAAAGAGTTTGGAGAAACGTTGATGGCAGAAATGACTAGAACAGAAAGAAGAACAATATGGGGAGAAAGGACCAACACGAGCATCTTGCTGATCACTTAGGAATGTTAATACTCAGCCAGGATCCCCCGAGACATATGTAACTTCTTGTGATTTGGGTGAAAAAGGAGTTTGTGAAGTCTTGCTTGTGATGCGTAACAGAGGCATCAGCCGAATATAGCAAGGCGAGTTTACCACATTTGAGTTATTGCTTGGCATGCAAGACTCACTTGAGATAGGAAGGATAGAGTTACACAGTGCTCACTGAGGGATGACGAGGGGATGTGTGATGACGAATTAAGGTTGACTCATAATTTCTTTAGCTCCTTCTGGTGGAAGCATTCGTCTCAAATGACAAATTATACTCTTACCTTTTAATCTGGCTTAAATTGCAAGGAAGCAATGCACCCTAAATTTTAAACATTTCGTGTCTAAAAACGCCTACTTAGGAACAGTCTACAAGCAAAGTAAAAAATCAGACTTCTAGACACCTTACCACCCTTCTAATCCATTATCATTCCAATAGGACAACCCTCCCTCTTGCTCCGCTACGTCCCGGGTAGCGGCAATGGTTCAGATGTCGTTACAAGATGTCGGTCAAACGTGACGTCATCACGACTAAAAATTATTTCAAAAACCTAAAATTTCACATTACATTTTCATATAATAATTATGTTTTAATAAGAGTAGGCTATTTTTGATCTTTGAGACAGGATTAAAAATGACATCGTGAACAGATTTCACTGGACCATTGAGATTAACTTCACATAAAAGACAAAGTGGACTTCCAAATCTTCTGACACCTCTTCACAATTTTGATGAACCTCACTCATCCTTGCAACCTTAGACGTCCTACATGGACAGCTTTTTTAACACGAAAAACAGCACTTCTGATGGGAATGTTCAAGCAATGCAATTGCACACCCTGAATACCCAATTTTCTTGGCAAATTAGTGAACTCAGTTTTTAATCGACCAATGGAACTATCGAGGACCCATGCAACCGAGAGCATATCACCTTCTACATTGGCCAGGGCCCATCCAAGGCCTTCAACCGCAGCCATGTAGCTGTCCTCCCCTTTTAAAACTACATGAATTCACCATTAAATCTTTGGCCGACATTAAAAAGCATTCGGCTTCGACCAAATCGATATATACAGCAATGGCATTTCTGGACTTGCCATATATAGACATATATCCACGCAATAAATTCCGTCGATTAAACGCAGCTTTTGCGAGCGAGTGCATTATGGGTTCACCATGCCTCAATCCATTAATCTTGCGACAGCACGGACAAATAAATGCCATGACTATATATGGATCCCAAAGGTCCACTATTTTATATCGAAAATCGTGCCATATACATAGAGGCTCGTACCCAATGGCAGACCGTGCACGTGTGGCGGCCATCTTCCCCCTAACCCCCTATCTCTCTCTCCACTGCCATGAACATATATATATATTCAGAATATACGCGTATCCCAACCAAGAGCGCATAATCAGTTACTTTCAGACTGCAGATTTCAGCTAATCAATATGGCCGCCCTCGCCACACGCCTGATCTTTCTAATTTTCCACACCCTTCGTTTTGCGCGAAACTAGGGACGAAAAGTGTCACCAGAGGGGAGTTCTCCCCGCTCAAAACACAATTGGCGGTGTCATCCTGGCCCTGATTTATTGGGCCGGTTTAATGGCAGCCACGGCAAACTGAGAATACAATTTTTGCGCCATCCAATCATCTCACTCGATTCTCGCCTTGAAACCCCCCTCCTGAAAATTCGCCACTTTGTATACTATAATTCGAAAATGTGTTTTCGAGTTTATGGATTGCTCACTTTTTTTGTGTGCTAAAGTTAAACAGATTCAAAAATCTCAATTTTAAATATCACCAGTCACATAATGGTTCTAAAACAGATAACTGGTTAAATTGCGTCAAAATTGTAGAAACTTATTTGTTTTACATTTAAAAATTCTGTAAATGTATATTCATTCATTAAATATTTTATTGTTTTAGACATCAAAGTAACCGTAGAATGTACGAGCTGGGTAATATTTCTATGGTTTCATTCCACATGTGATTTTCCCAATGCATTAGTCTAATTTTTAGTCCTCAAAATAAATTTTCCTTGAACCTAAATTCAGTAATAAAAAATAAATAAAACCTTACAGGATATCACGGTGTAATGTACAGTTTGTATGTAGCTCCCGAGCAGGTTATTGCAAGGGCGGTACATTTTTTTTATCAAAGAAAGTTTATTAAAATTTACAAAATCCATGTTGGCGATAAGCCCACTACATCCCTCATCGCGAGTATATATTCGCTGCATGTGAAGTTTTTTTATTTTATTTTCGTAAATTTGGCAATTGCACAGCCGAAACAAAACTGTTTAGCGCCAACATTAATCACGATGGATTATTTATTTTATTTGCCAATTCATGAACATCGTGTTTTTCATCGCTAAAAATTAAATTTGACATCGTCGCGCTCGTATGTTGCGTCTTCATTTGCCATATACAGGGTGACTACCATTTCGTTTTTTGCTCAACACGAAATGTGTGGTACATACATGTATAACGTCTAGTGTTCACCGAGCACTGAAAACTAAAACCAGCAAAAAACGCAACAATGTTTGAAAGAGATTCAAACCCAGACCGCTAACAAAATTCAAAATGGCCGCCGTGGCCATTTCTCAATGCCAAAAATGAAAACAAATGTGAAATTTTCCTCGCACATCCTACAGTATAGGACATCGCTGATAAGGAAGCGAGGAATTATGGGAGCATTAGGTGCAGCGTCTTACAGAGATTAGCCCGGCATTTAAGATGCTGGAATGAAAAATTACTTGCCAATAATAAAGCCCGATAGTCGCCCGCATAGGCGCACTGCGCATGCGCACAGGGCGAGCCCAGATCCTAAGCCGAAAGCAGTCCTATGGGTGGGAGTTTCCCTTAGGGCCTTAAGCTCTCCTATTAAGCAGGGTTTAATCCTGGCGCTAGCAGCAGGCCCAGGGCTCACACATTACGATTTAGCCCTAGAAAAAATCCCTACCCAATATTTCCTCCTTTATCCTTCGATCCAATTACTCTAGGCTAGCAGGCAATTGTCACGTGGGGAGGGGTGGACCATTAATCCCTGATATATTGGGGCAAGAGGATCCTCTTTTGTGCGGGGAGCCAAAATCCGACCACTGAAGCTCATACATATCATTATAAACAGATTGGCGGAAAAAAAAACAGAAAAAACTGGACCCCTAGGGTGGGGTATTGAGGGCGACTGGAGCGCCGTATCTCGGACAGAGATCAATACAAGTTCGATAAGCCCTTCTTAAGTCAGGAGAGACCCCTGCTGGCTAAGTCGCGTGGCTTGACCTTACAAGCTCATGGATATGGTCGCCCTCTCCCAGAGGGGTCAGCCACGATTGGTGGAAAATTGTAGGTGGCGCAGCGACCAGCCTGTCTTGCTTCTGGCAGCCATCTTGGATTGCAATTGGTTTGAGAGAAAACGTATGGTGTGCTCGGTTGAACGCTTGACTACAAAATTGCAAGCAAAGAAACTGGCCCCCACCTAAAGGATTTTTAAAAAATATCGTTTGTTTAGCAAGTAGATATAAAATTTAAAATCGGAATAGCTAGTTTTGTAAACTTTTTATTGCTCTTTAAACTACGCCGAATTTGACTAACATTCCATCAACGTTTCTCGTGAAAAGCCTTAAAACAACAGCAAATCATTTGCCTTTTTTGGGACATCTGCATGCCTTTAATCCTCTCACTACAAAAGCGTTTCTGCAGGGAATACGATGTTATGAGATCAAAAGCTGCAATGATAATATTCTGCATAAGTTGTTCGAAGCACGATGACATTTTCTGTACAATTGTGTGAATGTATGGCATTGCATCTTCATGCTATTTTCCCAAGAAATTCTATAGGAATTTTAGTCAATTGAAGTGCGTTTGAAAGTGCTTTTAAATTGTTCACAAAACGAGCTATTTCGATTTTAAATTGGATCTCTAGTTGCTGAACAAAATACATTCATCTTTTTAATATCTTTAGGTGAGCCAGTTTCTTCGCTCGCAATATAATATGCTCAGTTCCAATGTATATTTCTGCAAATAATTTGGTTTCTATTTTGAACGTGTATTTAGTTTCCCAACTGAGGGAAAATAAAACCGACGCTAAATTGAAAAACAGGTCAAAACACAAATTCACTGAAGCGGTTTTAAAACTCCATAAGATTCAAACGTTTATAATAAATACACGTAGGATATAATTAACATTTGCAAATGCACTCATTGTGCTTGTCGTATTGATAAGCAGAGGGGAAGAATATCAAATCTAATTGCAACTCGTAATTGTAAATCTGACAGCACCATTGCCATCTGGTGATAAAGTTATTTCTTCGTAATTACATCGAGAAGAGGAATCATGCGATGACGTCCTAAATGGGTGACCCGATCACACAAAACTTTCTAGAAAACCGCTATACAGAAGATAAAACAAACATGTGTTATTGAAAACGCAGTCAACATATTTCCAACTCTCCAGGCGGTGCATTCCTGAAGTAGCCAGGTTTTTTTTTCTTCATGATTTTCAAAAAAGTACAAACAAAAAAAATGGCTAAATTGGGAATTTCGCAAAACGCAATTACACAGCGAGAAGGTGAACGCAATGGCCTCTTTTGGAGCAGGTTTAATGAGATTCAATAACAGGTTTCATATATTTGTAAAACCACAATCCAGAGAGGTGAGTGTCCTGAAAGAGGGAGCCATTATCGCCAACGTCAAAACCTTGCCATAGTTAAAAGGCTGGCACTGTACTGCTGTTGACAACATTATTTAAACACTTAAAAAGCATGCGTAGGAACATGCTTCTGACAACGCCTCAAAAAGCAGATACACCGTTCTAAACAGATATAATACTTTGTAAAAGATTTCAAAATGATAATCGTTTGTTTTTAAATAACAATGCGTTCACTATGTGAAACAACATCGTGACAATGAGTTTTCAAAGGAAGATCAACTTCTAAACAAAAGTTTAAACACATTTCAAGTAACGTTATAAACTTTAAAACAGTTCGTAAGATGATTCAAAAGGTTTTAAAACTGCGCAAAAACTAATGGCTTTAAAAACGTGTTTTATAAAGTTGTTAGTATTGTCAACAATAACAAACAATTGAAAAACAAACTGATTATACTTCAAGCTGATTAACATTTATTGCTTTGTAAATTATGGTATTTTTGAAGACTCTCCAGTGATACATTTTGATATGAATATACAGCAAAAACATGACTTTTTAAGGATTTTAATGATTTTCAAAACTAATTATCTTAATGACTTGATGAAAACCCTGAATAAGAATCCCAAATTTTATCTCCTATACTGGTACATTTTAGCAAAATACTGTCCAAATACAAAATACTACCATAATTACTATCTTCGACATCCAGAACAGTATACTCAATGGTATTTCCATGTCATATACACAGGTATAAACGTGTTTAAACCTTTTAAATGCCGTTTATCAAATCCTGATAGCTCAGTTTGCAAAACGTTATAGCGACAGGCACATGCGAGAGATTGATTGGTGGCTGCCCAGCTCAAGAGAAGAGAGGGCGCCAATAGGATTGCGACGTCACATCCGTTGGCGAATCCAAAATGGCGGCCGGATAATGGGGCGAAAAAGCATCAACCATTGAACTTTAGCCCTTTAAGAGCGGCTAATTAACGGGAAGTGCGTGAGAAAAATACCGTCTAATGGGTTTTAAACAAGCGCATCACATCTAGGCGAGAAAAATATCATAATGCAGCTCGTAAAATGAGTGCCAAATAATGCACTCTTCCTTGCCTTTCTGCCATAATGCTAATTGCGTTGCAGTGTTTAAAAGTTAATTACAAATTTCGCGTGAAGATGCGATTAGTCAAAATTTTATTGCCATAAAAGCCGCCCGCCATATCCCCCTCCCGAATCAACTTAATATCATTTTAACAATTTTCGGATTAAAACGAGGTGGCGGAAATAGGAAAAGAGAAAATTCTATACCCCCTTCGAGGTTTTGTTTTCGCCAATTAATTCACGTTTAATTGCACGTTTGAACGAAAAACGATCCTGGCTAGATTATTAAAATGTCAAAATGGCCGACGTGAGGGTATTGCGTGTGCATCTTGAACTCGAAGAGGCCATATTAATAATTAGACAGGGTGAAGAAATAAAAATAAAAATTTGACTGCATATATCAGCGTTAAGCAATCAAGTTAAATAACACCCAATTCAATTTTTTTTAAATTTGCCCATTTATTTTTGCACAACAACGAATATACGAACACACGCATATTATACTTTGATGAATACTGATTGAGCAAGTTTTTAAGGGAAAATACCATGTGATATAAACGAAAAGCGTACCCAAAGTAATCGTGCTGAGGTTCTAGCTTGTTCATTAAATTCACAACAATAATCAGAGATTATTGGTGAACTTTATACTTCAACAAGGATTTTGGAAGCGGGATGATGGGCTAATCGCACACTGACGAATCAACGCTTAGCATTCACAAGTGTTCGAAGGTAGAAAATGAAACCAACCAATCGCAATGCTTGGTGCTGATTTGAGAGCTGAGAGCGATTGTAACCATCGAGAACAACGTTGGACGGTCTGTCCATTTGAGTGTTGAAGAGCTGCATGAAAAAAATCACGACATTAACTCTCAGAAGATCCCCTAGATCTTTTGCTACCATCATCAGATGCAAAACTAAAGTGTGCATGGAACTAGAAAACAAACAGAGGCGACACCCCATTCCTTTTTTCAGTGAGAGCACTCTCACCATTCGAAACGGGTTGAACTGTGAGAGCAACTGTGGACGCAATAGTCATACAAAATGAACACAAGACGGATTAAGTTTATACCAGCTCAATTTTGGTGATTATAGTGTTCGTAAAATTAAACAGTGCATTAAGCACGTGCAATTGGAGGCCACAACAAGCTAAGGCTGTTATATTGAAACCTCGCCAATTAATTCGCCATAACCATTTCACCCACAAACGGTACAGATAACATTTTTATGGCCAGTTTATGACCCCCTGGCCTCACGGCGAGGGCTATTAGGCCTCCGTAATGGCACCCCCCCCCCCTCCCCAGCACGCGTTTCGCCATTTAAACCGGATTTTATTTTATTTTATTTTTATGTGGGCACATTATAGTTTTGCGGCGGTTTTAATAACACGAATTATTAGCCACTTACTTAGTCACGAAGATAAACAACGTGTGAGGCGTTTTACGAGCCACTGGGCCATAAAAAGCGCCAATAAAACACCTCTCGCACAGGTGTGACCCCCAGAAAAACGTCTCAATCAATAGCCCCCTTCCTTAAAACCGCCCTTTTAACGGCCGATTAGGCAACTGAGGCTTGGCGCAACCCATATAACGGC
The DNA here is from genome assembly GCA_034700785.1 of Rossiulus vilnensis. Lineage (NCBI taxonomy): Eukaryota > Metazoa > Arthropoda > Diplopoda > Julida > Julidae > Rossiulus > Rossiulus vilnensis. The sequence continues at coordinate 7,974 of JAQIXS010004010.1, forward strand.
AGAGGGGAAGTACGCCACATTAAAACTGCCAAGGATTAAGCCTAGCCAGACAAATAATGGCTTGTTTATGAACTCAGCCTTTTTCCAAAGATAGAAAATTTGTTGACTAGCGAGAAAAAGGCGAATTTTCTTACTACGGTTGACGAGCTTGTAGAAACATTTTTTTTCTTATTTTTTTGGGTTTTTTTTGTGTGTTCTTGCAAGAAAAAAAAATTGCGGGCAAAACCATATATTTTTACGACGCAGCCCACGTCCTCCCGCTCAATGACGTCAGAGCGGGGCGCCCCTAGTTGAGCGAAAATGCGCCAGGGGGCGCCAGCGGCCGGACATGCTTGAAATTTCCACTATTCGAATTTTCCTTCATTCGTTGCTATTATTTCTTCTTCTTGGGCGGGTTTTATTATTTGTCGAATTGAAAGACTGTCTGCATGAGCATTAGCGATTGTATTTTTTTTTTCTTTTTTCTTTTTTTTTGGTATATGAGCGTTTTAGCCCCTTGTCTTCACCAACTTATCTCCGTATTTAATCATCTCTCCATCCCAAGCCAATATGCCTCCAGTCCCATTTCAATTTAAAAAGGCCACGGTTTCGGCCGTATTTCACCGGCAAATGGGCCTTACTCCTAATTAATGTCATCCGCATGCGAAAAGAACGCAAATTTTTGCCGGCGAAAATATGAGCCGCCAGGGGGCGCCTCCGAGTGGGATTTAATATTAAAAATGAACCTAGCGCATACTAGGCCTTACGGTAGTCGCGGGGAGGACGCCGCCAAAAAATAAAAACTAATTTATTGTACGTCGAGAAAACTATTTCCTCATTATAAACGGAATGACGGATGGAAATATTTATACGGCAGCTTAAAAACATGGCCGATAAACAATAAGAAATGCTGAAGTCGTCAAGACACGTTGTATAGGGAAAAGAACCGCATTCATAAAGCAATGTTGGCTAATATAAAATCAATGACTTTTCAAGGACCCACAATCAAGTTTTAACGAGTTTCAGCATAACATTAATTTTGAATTAGCTGAAAATTGATATTTTAATGTTTTAATACGCAAACAAAGTCGACACTTCGTTAATCTTTATTTGGTACTATAGGCCCTACAACTCTTAACTTATTCTAAACAACAACTTTTTAATGGATACATTTATTGCGCATTTAATTCTTTCGCAAAATAATATTTTCCTAAAATGTCCAATGTTTAAAATTTAAATCGAATACTATTTTCTTTACAAGTGGCTGGATGAAAATTAGGCTACAGTAAACAGCCATAACATATGTTATACTTCATTCTTTAATGCCAACATAAGGAATTTTCAACGACTAATGATTGAAAATTTCCATCACACAATCCCAAAAGATGACCGCCGCCTGCACCGTGCAACGTCCCAAAATGTATGGAATTTATTCGAGCCAACAGTCCCTCTTGTCCTTTGTCCAGCAAGACCCTAATGTTTCATCCCATTTTTCAGGCATTTTAGGACACGTCAGAAATTTTTATTTCCCATGCAACGCAACGTCTTATTTATCTCAGTTCTGGCGAGTCAAGGCTTGACCCTTGGGCAAGAATTCCGCCAGTGCAGGACGGGAGGGGGTGGGGGTCCTTCCATCAAGATGGCCGCCAGTACGGCATCCCAGTGCACGTGCAAAGGCTACCAATGGCGCATGGGTGGGGGTTAAACACAGGTACCCCTAGGGTAGAAATCTTAGATAACAGCAGGGAAAAACAAGAAAACTGTGTTGGGAAGTGAGTGACAAATGGGCAGGGCCAGCCGCCATTACGGTTTGATGAACGGCCCCAGAATCCCGACGGTCACGCAACAATTATCCCCTGAATCCCATTTGTCTTTGGCCGAATGTCAAACGCAGTTGAAAACGAATAGCGTGACCCAGGTCCCTTTGTGGGGCACGGTACGTACCCCCTATCCCAAAAAAACCCGCAAATCCCGAGGTGTTCGCCAGTGCATCTGGTGAGAAAACAACGAATGAAAATATTTTTAGGGGATGTTTTTTTTTTCCTGTCTGGTGTGCCGGCTTTTGACGCGGTTACTTAATCCTCCGTTAAATATACTGTTGGCATATCAATGTGACACAGGAAGAGCGTCTGTTCAAACCCCGGCTTTGGGAGTTTGGGGGTGTATTAACCCCGCGAATGGAGCCCCACAATGGCCGGATTTGCCCGAAAATGTTAGCCTTTCTTGACCCACAACGCCGACAGCAGCGTGAAAATTGGGTGTTGGGGGCACACCGAACACCCCATTCAAATTCCTGTCGCAAATGTGGGCTTAGGGGAACTACGAGCGACATGTTTTGTCAAGTGAAGTTGCTAGAACATTTGGGGAATTATGTATCTGAACTCTCGAACTGAAAAGATTATTAGCCTAGAACTTCATTCGCCATAATTTACTAACCCAGCAGACTGCGCTAGCCATATCTGAAATATAGAACATTTAAGATCATTGAATTAAAATGTGTTCCAGGATAACATAATTATAAGGATTTGTAATTTATTTTAATAACAGACTGCATGTTGCTTTATATCAATTTAAGAACAATTTTATGTGTTTATAAATGTGGATAGTACATGAAACTAACAGATTTTTCTGGAAAACAATGTAGTTTTAGATTTTCAAAAACTGCCCAAAATCATGCGTTTCGCTAGGTTCTCATAGCCTACTGTAGTTTATTTCGTAACGATGTAATTCCCCTGTTTAAACAGCGTTAAAATACGATAAAGCGTTCCATTTAAGGTATAAATGTTCTGGAACAAAATGGCTACCAATTAAACTGCATAATGTTATTATAAGATCATCCAATGTTTAGGGAGATGCGGTTTGGGATTGTCGAATTATACGCAGACTGCATATGAGTCATCCTTGCGTGGCGAGCCTCGGGTCATGTGACATTAAAACCGGATCTAATGGCCCCCAAGTCGTCCACCCTAAGTCCCCCTCGACCACAGCCCACTGTGCAAACCCAGGCTCGCACACTCGAAACGTATATCTAAATACAATCTGCGGCACAAATGGCCAAAAAAAATGCGAGACAGATTTATGGACTAAGACAAAAGGGGACAAAATCGTTGGATCCATATGGGCAAACGTGCTCACAAAACAACCTCCCAAAACAATTCGCATATACAGTTTATCAGTGCGTGTATAGGGTGATTTCAAATTCAGGGGGTCATTCTGTCTGACGCAATATACCACCAGAGTGACATGCGTTTAGAATGGAAGAAAATTTCAACTGATACGCTAGTACTTGAGGCTGTGTTCAGTTACATAAATTTCAACATAGCCTATCTAAAACAATAGTTAAATGATAGATAGGCAACATTGAAATGAAAACAGAAAATGTATGCGATCCTTACAGAGTTTTAAGGTTTTTGGGAATTATAGAGAATACCGATTTTAGCACATTTCAAGCGAAGTTAGCAAATTAATACTACGCTTAAACAAGAACGGCTTTTCATTTTAATTTTTTTTTTGAAGAGAAGGTATTTGCATGCATAAAATACGTTTAATACAGTATCATCCTAAATTGCTCAATAAAAAAGTAATTAAAAAACGATAACCCTGCTGTCAATTAAACTATTAACCTAAAATTCATTCCCTGTCCTAGCCGAAGACATTGTAAAACTGAAGTAAACAGCTCCATGCTACAGTCTACTACAGTATATTATGCTATGGTATAGCCTATACTGTATGAATTCAGACAATATTGGCAACATTTTCATAATTTTTTTTAAAAGTAAACTTGAACAAGGAAATAAAGTCTCTAAATGTAGCCTTTATCAGGGGAATTAGATATTTGTAAGTCCAAAGTATTACGTCCACATCAGAAGTCAAAAGACAAAAATATTTACCGTTTAGATTAGAGCATAGTACGTCTCCTTGAAGTTCATTTTATGCACGACCATTTTCGCCTTGTTTACACTTATTCGCAACGCATGCGTCCAAATTAAAAGTTGCAAATTTTAGCTACGGTTATGTGCTTCGAAAAGAAGGCCAAGGCCGATGCCTGAGGTCGCACATCAAGGACAAATGCAAATTTCGAGTGAAAAGTTTTTAGCGAAAGCTGGTATTATAAGCGCGATAGATGAGACAGTCATATCACTAAGCACCTATGAATTAGCTTATAATCGTTGATTAAACGTTCAGGGCCGCCCATTAAAGCGAACATCGCTAATGGGTCGTTATCGTAATTTGTGACAATATGCATGAGATGACAAAACACGGATATAATTATATCTACCTCATACTGTATGAGATACATAACGCGAGCATAAGAAGCTCTTAATTATACACTCACAAGGTTATCGTAAAACGAACGAATAAAAGCAATTATTGTTATCGTAGTTTAGCTTTAATTTTATTAGCTCTGATTAATTCATGGAGGACGAAGTTTCCACTCAAAAATTAATGCCCAGTGAAATCAGTTTTGACAGTTCCTAATAACAACAGTGTTTTTGTAAGGATTTTTATCATCTTTTATTCCGGTGGCATGCATCATTATCCGTCAAACGTAATCATCAATTATAAAACGTCATTTCCATTAATGCTCATGGTAATTTATTAACTAACCTTTTAATGTAATTGCCTGTCTAAATGATATCTGACCTTTTAAAAAAAATCACTTACATGTAAATTCTGCATGTTTACTTCTCATGCAATAATAACGTTGTTTAAAGTTAGTCTAGAAATTTAATCGCGTTATTTTCATGATAACCGACCGTTAAATACATGTATTTACTTTCCAAGCAGAATTAGCTAGATTTAATTTGCTAAGGCTTACCGGGATTAATAAATGTTTAAGATTGTTTTAATATTCCGTTCGATAAAAACTTGTTTCCTACAATCAAGGCTTTCAACATTTTTGTTTTTTTTACATTACTTTTCTTGCCATGGAAAATCAATCTTTTTTTGGGATTTGTATACACTTGTTGTATATATTGTTTGTTATGTTTCATTAGGTCAACAGATGGACTAAATGCGCTTAATGTATGCGTTTTGCTTCAGTGACGCCGCCCTGTCCACCCATAATAACTGACTCCCATATTTTTAGCTCCAAGATATTTTTTTAAAAAAACGGTCAAAATTCGAGTTGCTATTATCTTTACTACATACAGTGCATAAGTGGTCATTACGCCGTTTGTTGCCTGGACATCCCGCAGTGTCCATCTTGGAGTGACCACGTGCGCTTTCCCTCTGTTTTACCTCCAATGCACACGGACACCGGCAGCAAAATAGCGTACTGGATTTAGATAGGAAAAGTACTAGGCTAGACCTCATTATATGAAGTTAAATACGTCAAGCGTTTTATACTTCGTACAAACCATCATACAACCGTATTTTGCAGTGTATCATTAGTGTCTATTACTGTACGTGTAAAACGTCATTCATTTTCCATAGTCCTTGTTGGACTATGGAAAATGAATTTTGTATCGAAATTAAAATAATGCCAATCCCATATTTACAGGATAGAAAAATAATTGTTCTTTCGAGTCACAAAAAAACACCCTTTGGGTAATTAGATATTGCTGGTATCAGTTTCGAATGTACGGTTGAGGATTATTAAAATCCCATTATGTACTTTCTTTTCTATAGCACACAAACTCTTGAACAATCATCCAACAAAATTGAAATGAATTGAAAAGTCTTTTCGGGACACCTTAATTGTTCGAACCAATTGCGCATCTGCGTGCAAGCAGTCTTAATAATAATAATAATAATGATTAGGAATAAAAACAAACGATAGCCACGCATGCATTTTCAATTTTTTTTAAATCCACTAATTCTGGATAATACTCAAGTATGAGCAAGGCCTCACTGCACATCCGTATTTTATGCATTTTCTGTTCCCTATAGCCTAGATTCATTTCACGGCGCACTACACCATTTAGCAAACAATCAAAATCGTAGCAAGCAGCGCCAGATTACGGCCAGAAACGCGAATCTGGTACCAGAAATGGAAACCTAGTACTTTCTAGTAGGGTAAGCTGAGTTTCTGCTGTTTCAGCCTGAAGGCGTGAGAGTGGAGCGGCGTTGCGTGTCGTTGTCATGCGCCGCCATTGCGCGCGCAAGTAGTTCGCTAGCCCAGGCCACGCCCACTAGTGCACGTGCGCGCCCCTGCCGACCAATGGCGCGCGTCGAGACATAAGTTACAGCGGCTATGTTAATGGCGCTATTATCGATTACCATCTCACGTCCAGGTACATTAATCGTAGCGAGGGGGAGACGATGGGAATGAACGCAAAATATAAAAAAATATAATAAAACACACAGCGCGATGCCTTTGCGGCCATCCTGTCTACAGACATTTTAATAAGTGGGTTTTCTGGCGTGGGGTGGAGAGGGGAGAGGATGGCCCAACCGTCACACGAGGACAAAAATTAAAAATAAATTTTCTTAAAATGCGACATACACCCCCTAAAAGCACGCAGAGCTCGGGCGTTAGTCAAGATTGTTTCGTCAGGTTTTGAAAGTGCTGAGATAGGAGGTAATACGAAATTTGATTCTGGGCAGATCCTTAACTACATGGTACAGGTCTGTGACGGTCCGGTTCGGACCCAAAATGAATACTAAAGCAGTCAGGGTTAATATCGAAATTAAATTCTAAACTTCCATGACTTTTGCTGACTACCAAAAATGATTTCATAATTAATTTTTATATGTTTTACATCGTGTCCTTACGGTTCATGTCACATTCAATTCGACTAAATAATTTTCGAAGTGTTCTGAAAATCAACACTGACCAAATTGAGGAGTTTGATTCTGCAAAATTACCACTGCTAGCCTTCGTGGATTCATTTCCCTAGGTTAAAAACATACAGTAGGTCTACTTTCGAACAGCATTTAGGACACTTGTTGGGTACTAGATGGCCCCAAAAACGGATATTGCGCTAGCCATACATAGCCCCTCGAGTAATTACAAATGCAACTTTAAAAAAGTAGCCAAATTATTCCACCCTTATATGATTTACAACGAGGCGGATTAAAAAAGGCTGGGAATAAGGCGTGCTAAAACATTTATTTATAGGGACAGAGAAGGACGAGGGTGTTTTACGAATTTTAAATCTAAAAATCTAAAAAAAAACAGGTCTCTAGACAAATTGGTTAGCATTCATCATTCGTGCGTTTGCTTGGAGATGAAATATTATTCGAGGACTGTGGTCATTTTAAGAAATATTTCGGTTCAGGTGCACTTTAGGAACAGGATTCTAAACCTGCGCATTTCCATACACTGACAGATTCCACTCTTGATATATTTATCTTAAAAATGTGCAGAAAAATAGGTTTTCAACGAGAGGAAAGCCACAGAGTAATTGTCCGCTTAGCTAAGCACTCAACGGCGATTATAATACAATTTATTGCTTTTTCAGCTAACGAAATAAGAGCCAATGGAAAGATTTAAATTTTGCTTAAAAGAATAAAGCAAAAACATGAAACAATGCATGCTCCGTAACAGATATCGGCTTAAAAAGCTAGCGATTTTGCCATTATTGTCCCAAAATCATTTCTTTAAACCAAAACTATTCATAAATAGTTTTAAAAATAATGATTGATCACACCTTTTTTCATTGATGTTCTTAAATGAAATCGATTTAATGATAAAATATTTGTTTTAAAATGTAACACAATTTTACAACATTTGCGATATTTAACACTGTATATAAAATGACAATTTAATAAGTTGCCAGTTACATTTTTAATAGACGATAATACTGTAATTCAAAATCGCCTTTTCAGACTAAACATTCTGTTATTATTTGTTTAAAATTAACGCTAGAAATGTATGGTAATATTATATCCATTGACAACATTGTTTTTTAAATTGTAAACAATAAAAATCCATTGTAATTCGAAAACAATTGTCTTTTAAAAAATTAATTTTTCTACTATTGTTAAAATCCATGATTAAACGTTTTATAAAATTTACACAAAGATGTAACAAAATCGTTCCAACGCCGTTTTGACGTTTATTGCTCCAACATAAAATAGTCTTTAATTTAAATAAGTGAATCAACTGACGAACTTTCATAAACTTAATAATAATACTGCCCTGTTAAGTAGCATTTTTGCATTCACTAGTTTAAAACACATGGGTCTAAGATAGCATGATTTCGTTTAACAGTCATTTTAAAGTCGCTAGGATGGAATTGCTACCAAATTGGCGCCATTTCCAGCGCGCCAAAATCGCGTCCAATCAGAAGCGAGCAACGAGGCAATGTGTGGTTAAGAATGAAAGCGTGGAGGCTATAAATATGCAAGCAGCGTGTGTACTATAAAACGTACAACGAACGGGTTAAGTACGCAATTGAGATAAAGAAGAAGCCTCATTTCATTTCATTTCTAGGATT
>JAQIXS010004011.1:0-16336 GCA_034700785.1 Rossiulus vilnensis
AGGGGTTCTTACCGCTCCGGGTGTGTACCAGGTCTACAAGCACCCTTCTCAGCAGTTGCCCTCCTGAGCTGAACACTAATCAGGCCGCAAAAATGCTATTTCAATTTCAGGGAAAAATTGAAGATAAAAAATGAATCTGCACTTTCAAGAATCCGACGTATAGCACGATTTTACTAATTTTGTAATTTAAAAAAAAAAATTGTAAGGACGTATACGAGCGCCCTCTACCAAGCCCTCAACGTGCGTCAATCATCGCGCCCATCGTTTCTTTGTTATACGGTAAATGAAGTTCGTAGTTTAGTTATCTTACAATGTAGTTCACGCATTAAAATCCCTTGAAAATTACAACATGCGTTCTTCTTGATCCAACAACGCTCATAGAAATCGAAACGCTTTAAATTCAAGACAAAATGACTGTGCAGGAATTTAAAACACTTTGCCAAAACGAATATGCAGTAGCGTCAAAAACATGGCAACGTCTCCCAATAAGTATTTTTTTTTTAAATTTCAAAATGGTACATTTATTCATAAAAAAAACGAAACACTATTCAACAAAAAATCGCTAAATGTTTTTTCAGTTCCGCACCCCTGACGGCCAAAAGCAGTCCATGATTTCATACTATATAAATGGTTTTTTTTTGTTTAAATGGGCTTTATTTTACTATTATTTCTAAACCAAATTGTCAAAATTTTCTCCAAACGGCGTTACTTTTACTCGGAAAATTACTCAGAAATTTTTTGCATTAAAATTTCAGGCTAAAATTCCGTATTCGTAATTCAATTTTTGAAAATTTTCGTCTACGGCGTTTCTTTTAACAATGTCAAATATTTAAGAAATGTTGAGGCTAAAATCCCGGATTTCAAACTGATATTTTGAAAATTTTCGTTATGACATTCGGGAAATTTCTCAGAATTTTGTTTCGTCAAATTGCGGACTAAAATCCTGTAGAAACTTTTCGCCTACAGCGTTCCTTTTATTCGGGAAACTTCTCAAAATTTTGTTGCATAGAATGCCAGGTTAAAATCACGTATACGTAAGTAAATTTTTTTAATTTTTTGCCTACGGCGTCCATAAAAATGTAGGTCCTGGGGGCGCCACTGTGTTCTTCAAGATGATTTTTATAAATAAATGGGGCGTTTTCAAATTATATAACAAATCACACACCCTAGTGAGTGATAAATTGAACGGCACATGGATAAAAATAAATTGTGGTGTTACCGTCCTTACCCGTACCAATTGGCACACGCCATTGCGAAACATAACGCTCACACGTTTATATCTTTTTCAATTCTTCTTTATTTCTTGGCCACGTTTACGTCAATGTCCACATGAATATACTTTGAAAGCTGGTAGATATAATTAATTCACTAGAAACACAGACTGCTGTCCTAGTTTAATCAAAACCTCACCTGCGACACCAGCACAACGATTACTTTCAAGTTCACCCGTTGGGCAACATTTTCAATAAATAGTAAGACTTTTTTCTATACAACGCAAGAAAGTTAAACAGTTTGGCCATCGTTTCGTTTCCGAATTTTTTTAAAAATACGTTTTAACCAGTTATAGAACAATTTGGCATATTTTCTGACCAATTAGATTTATGACGAGTATAAAGGCAACTAAGAGGCTGATTGGCGTAATAAGCCCATCCCAATTGGCATTATTTTGTTGACCATTAATAGTCAATTTAACCAGAAAGATAAAAACGAATTCCACTAAGATTGTGGGACACTTTGCAGTGATTTTTAAGACAATTTTTTTTTAATGGTTTCGGTGTCTCTGATCATGTCTGATGTGCTGGTGCGAAGGCTATTTTTATCTTGTTAAAAAGTTATTGTCCTAATGGATGAACGACAATGTTACATGAAACAACGTCAATTACGCGCTACACGATACATTGTAAGAGGTGAGTGACCTACTTTGAAACTTACATCGAAACCTTAAAAGATGGTCAAGAGTGCAAAAACTCCATACACAAGGGCGCAAGGATAGGCCACAAGAAGTTGTTGGTGATCCATCGTCAAAGCCGTGACGAATAGTTTTGAAGCCGAAATACTGCACCAGAGTATTATGGCCATGGTGAGGAATATGCCAAAGAAGCCTCTAAAAATTGGGAGAGAGAAAAAAAACAAGACGTTGTCAATTACTAACCAAAATACCGTCATTCAATTTTAGCTGCTGTACAAATGTCTACAATATTTACTAAAAAATGAACATATTTGGGAAACTTCAAGTAACTGCATTCAAGTAAGTTTCAAAAGTAAAGGATTGTAAATATTGATTCACCTGTCTATCCTATAGTACCCCATAGTAAGATATTCTATAAATCTAATAAGCATGGGCTGATTATTGGCGAATACAAAACACGTTTAAAACTCTGACCCTTTTAAAAATCACCTGAAAATATTGGATTTTAACCCTGTGGTGACTAAAAAATGTTCAGTGACAATGTGGGATCATTTGGAACCTTGCATATATAAATCTATGCAAAAGCATATGAAAAAGGTCAGGTGTACTTGGTATTAACAAATTACCTTGTACATTCATAATTTAACCAATTTAGTTTGTTATATTTTACATTTAAGTTGACTGTCAAAAAAACGCAATAAATGCAAACTCATTATAATCACTACACTAGTAAAACAATGCAAGATCCATATTTTATTTTCGTCACTTCTCTACATGTATGCATATGTTTTAATTTTAGGGAAAGATATGCATGTAGGATAAAAATATATGCAAAAAAAGTTTCGTTCGTGACTATCTGTTTGGAACATTTTTCAGGGATTATATTTAGTAATTTTCTTGTTTTAAGTGGCACAAATTTCATTATTTAAATAAACCTTATTAGGGCCTTTCTTAACTAAAATACGACCCTGGGGGTTGCGACACGATGAAAACATTTAAATTGCCTCGAAATGGGAAATTATGACAATGTCACTTACATGTATGTCTTTGGCAGGTTTTACTTTATATTTTCTCTACATGGATGGTCTTTCGGGTTATTCTCAGCTGATTTATTAATCTGATGGGGTACAGCTAAGCCCTCGTCTTATTTTACTTACTTCAAAGTGAACAAAATTGAAATTCCAGAAAGGGCGACCATCGGCAGTAGGCAATATCCTAAAACGCTGATGGTGCATCCGACGGACACCCCGTTTAAGCTCATCAAGTTTAGAAGAGCGTACATGGCCAGGCAACCCATCACTCCGATTCCATAGATGTATCCGAAGTGGACTTTTCCTGACTGATAGAGGAATTTAATGTCATCATACACATCGCTAATGTCATGCATATCCTCTAAGAAATCTACGCTATGGAATGTCATGCACTAAACCTGAAGACAAAAACAATGCATTTTACCAACAAAAGGAATCCTCCAAAAGCCAAACAAAATACCAAGGGTCCTGCCAGATCGGTGTCCTGCATGATACCCACATCAGTCAATTTCATCGGATTCAATACTGCCAACGTCTGGAGAGAAAAAAACCCCCGCTGATAATTAACAATTATACTTATAAAACGTTCATCACTAAATTCGGTCACATAATAACTATGCAGTTGTTTAACAGTAAAATTGATTTGTAGAAACATGCACATTCATTGTAAAAAAATAACATATATGAAACGTATAATCAACACTTTTAAACTACAGAATAAATGCAGGAAATTATAATTTATTTATTCGGAAGGAAATCTGATGGAATTCCAGACAACGGGATGCAGCACTTTCGGGACACCTCACACATTTCCAGTGACGTCATGAAAGCACTTCAAGCGCCACCTGGAGGGAGTGATGCGAGTTAAAATCGAGATTGCAGTTGTCTAAATATCTCAATAGATGGCAGCATGAGTTGCGTACGTAAAGCTGCATCGAAAAATCGATGTTTATTTTCGTATTTTGGCCTTCAGATGGCGCCACAAGTTTCACAAGAAGAAACTAGACATTTACGTAATTTTTTTATATTAATGCAATCAAATATATGTCCAACGAAATTCATGAATAAATTGAAATGGATTTTTTTTGCTGATTATCTATCATTACTCATCGCTTGATAATGAAACTTCAAATGAAGAATTAGTTCATTTTTTAAAAATAAATAATATAATATTGGCACAAATATAAAGTTATTAGGATATCATAGAAATAAAGTTATCGCCACTAAGTTTTGCATTTTTTTAAGTTTAATTTTATCGAAAAGTAGTTTAAAAAAACTCGAGTAAAAATAGATGAGCGCAAGCAATAAAACTGTTCTGCAAACCATATTGTTGATTATTTAAGAAATTAACGAATGTATTGTTATTCTACATACTATTGAATATACATTACGCATAATTTATCCTGTAATAATACCTTATAATACAGAATACATGATTAATTTTATCATAAGATAATTATATAACTTTCCAAACAATAACATTATTGCTTGTCGGACTGATTTTTGATTTATTATTGTTTAAAAAATACTGTATTGTTATTACAAATATTTCAACGTCCCCATGAATCTGCTGTCCAAGTACACTGTTCTATAAAATGTTATATATGTGACAGTAATAATAGCAGTCGTATTCTTAAAATTAATTTTTAAATTTTTGTGTGCAGTGTATTTAAATTTAATAAGAACTTCGCTTAATCTGAATCCATCGAATCCATTTCGATTTAAATAACTTGAGAACCATATCAAAAATAGTTGTGAAAATCTCGGTCAATATGCGAACAACTGCACATTTTAAACTACTGTACATCAATATAACTTTTTTCATCCTTGCGTTTTATAAACTTCAGTTTCACTATGAAGTAACATTAAACACAAAATTACAATGTGAACGAAATATATTAAATTCAGTGTAGAATTATGCATCTCAGTTTTTCACAAACATTTCGAACATTTTAATGTTTAAAAAATTGTTATTCTAAAATGTTACGACGTCGTTTCATTCGTTATTCTTTACCAATTTTAATTAATTTGATAATACTCTGATCCACGTTAAGGTTTCTTTTATTTAAAGCTGTATTTTTAATAAATGGATGTTTTATTCCATAAATTCTGTTTATCACCAATACATTGGCGCCATTTTTTTCATCATAATTACATGCGAGAACACGTAATTACATAAATACTGCGAGAAATACTTATTTTGAATACGAAAAAAATCCTTTCGGCTATTTTTTTCTTCTCACTGCCAGTAATTTCAGTCGCAAGGGCCTCATTTCAACCGAAAGATAAAAGAAAGATAAATGGCTAAACCGTCACTAATAAATCCCAATACTGTTTTACTTGTTAGCTCCTTACCGTCGACTTTTAACTCTGCTAAAACCCTCGACTTAGATCGGTTTTAATGTTTTTTGGCGGAACTTATAGTTGATAAGTGCACCGCGAGCAAAATCACATGTCGCCAAGAGATACGTATTAGAGAAAATAATTGATACACCTAATCCGATGTGATGGATGGTAAAGCCAACAAGGACCCTGAGGGATTCTGATAGGCTTATACGAGAGGCAAGAGAAAAAAACAACATACATGTACACGTACACATACCGTACGTGTAGTGTGAGAACTGCCATCATAACATTTAATGCTTTCATTGTCAGTTGGGTTTAAAACAAGGTAAAGGTCAGATAGCAATGGACATTGTCACCGTGAGATCCCTCTAACCCCATAATTGAAAATTATATTTTCGTAACTTTTATGTTATATCGCGATATAAATTGCTCACCCAGATGTGGTGGCAGGCTTGCTGGCCGAATAAATTAAGTTGATGGATCACACCCCCTTACCACTGAATTAAATTGAATTATTCCTTTTGGATGTTTTTCGAACAGTAAAAATTCAACTACATGTTAATTGTATAGAAAACATGAATTTGACGATTATTTTTATAAAAAACCCCACTAACCTTTCAAAAGCATTTCAAAGTTGTAACTTTCTTATGATTTGTAGGGATATAGTGCTTCATTACGTAGTGTATCCCACAAGTTGACAATTTTGAAAAAAATATTTTAATTGTATTTTGCTACAAAACACTTTTTAGCAATACATTATTGTTCATTTTTGGTGCAAAAATGTATTTTTTATAAAAAAATTTTGTAACCATCACTTTACTCTTTCTGGGAATAAACTATTATTATTATAACAAATTAGCGAATTTAAAAAAATTGGAGAACTTGTCAATTATATGTGTATATTAATTGATGAAGTAAATTGATAAAATGAGGTAAGGATTTACTCATGCGTGGGTGAAGATCTTTCATCATTATACAGGCTGCAATTAATTGCTATAATAATATAATATAATGAAAATAATCGTTTATTCCCAGAAAGGGATAAGTGATGGTTGCAAAAACACTTAATCACCTCCTAAAACACTACATGGTTTATTAAACTAAAATGCACCGCGACAATTATTAGATGATTTTAGGCTTACAATTGTTGTAAGAATGCCTGATCTACACTGAACTTTCAAGGACTCAAAATTCACGTCATGCAATTTAGAAATAAAATCCTTAAGGGAATTAGCAGTTACAACAGAGGCAGGTATTATGCATTAGAAGAAAGCAGCAAAGACGTTTTCAGTGTCGAATCTGGGTAAAAATACCACTACAATAAAATCCATAAAACAATTAACTAATTATCCTAAATCAGTATTTAAAAAAAACTAGTCAGAGTTTAACAAATGTTATCATGGCAATAACTCCACATATAAGACGTGGACCCTTTTCAAATATAGTGCCACAAATTTAATTTAATATTTTAATTATCAAACATACACTTCACTAAAATAGTGCCATGAAATATCGCTTTGATAACTTCAGAACCCCTCAAAAAATATGGTTCAACGTTCTGATTACAACAGTTACATGCACATCAGGGTCACCATTCAGTAAAATTGCGTATTTTCTGGAGCTGTTCGACCTCTAAATGACCTCATAAAGTTCCTCTTAAGATGCTGAAGTAATGATGCAAAATGGGAAAGGGAAGAGATCACTGGATTAATTCAGTCCATGGAATCTAACTGGCCGCACATCTTCATATCAAAATTTATTTCTGCTCGCTTTTCTGCCATCGTTTCCAATTATGCATTTAAAAGAGAAACACACAAAAGGGACAAAAAGCGTTGTGCTCGGAATAAGGGTTAATGTTAGAGGGGGTGGTTATTGCTAGTCCATTACAATGCAATATCCCCACTGTTTCTACACACCCCCCCATCTCACTTCGTCACGTTTGCTCTTAATAACAGCATGGAAATCGCAATTTAAGGTGGAAAACAAAAGCGAAACGTTTATTGGCTCATAAACAGCCCGAGTTTTGTTGGTCTGAACGTCGTCCGCGTAGTTATGATTAAGTGGAGCCAAAATAAAAGAGAAATCTCTTCGCGTTAATTGCTAACCGAGATAATAAGATAAAAGCAGAAAAGTTATCTCGTAAACGGCCGTCTGCTCAAAGGAAACACCGAGTGAAAAAAAAGGCCGGACAAAAGAGAGCAAGAAGGAGCTGGTCAAGCGAAGAAAAACTGACCAGCATTTCGGACGTTATAAGCTGTTATAACGATCCAGATAAAAAAAGACAACATCAGTAGTAAAAGACAACCATTGTCACCCCAAAAACACGATTAAAAGACAACCGAAACCCCCTTTTTTTAATCGGTCGAGATTCAGCCAGTCACCGATCAGAGATGGTCGGGAGATAAAGCCCCACCACAAAAATCACTTTCATCTTTTTTTATACCTCTCTTATATAAAAGTCAAAAGCAAAGTGATCAAAATGACACTTGAAACGGTGTTGATCGTTGCGATTTTAACACAATGTGATCAACATGATGTGCATTTTTCGAGGGGCTAACGTCTTATGAAGTCAGGTGTACATGATGGTTGAAGTCTTTGAAGTCAGTGAAGTCCCATTGGAATAATTGAATTAAATGTTAGCTTGAAGTCGTTGATGTCCGAATGATAACACCACTGAAGTAATCGAAGTCCCACCGAAATCAATACAATCTCATTTGAAGTCCCACTGAAGTCTTTGAAATAGTTGAAGTCAGGTGTAGACGATTTTTAAATGATGTTAGCCCCTAGGCATTTTTACTTATTTGAAGAAGGCTAATAGCATATTGAGCGTTAGAAAATCGATGTTATTTTCACAAAAATGCTTACTGATAAATTTTCTCTAGTGTATAAAAGTCAGAAATCCAAACGTAACATACACATACTGTATTATTCTTTCCAACAGTGCATATTTTGCATTTTAAGCAACTTCAAGTTTGAAAATTATTTGAAAACGCCCGTATCGGAGGGCACCAAGTCTGTGCCCTTTGAAAGGATATCGATGAAATAATACGATGGTGTAGAAATAATGTGTGCGATATATTTCGAGTAATTGTTTAAAAAAGTACATTATATGTACATTTGTATGTTACAGTTGGTTTTGGATTTCTCTTTTTAAATGCAAATATAATAGCGAATATCTCAGTTTCCCACTGCCGGAATGAATTATACTTGACACCTATTAAAAGATAGAAATGTATGTCAGGATTTTTAAAAAGCGTTTTTATTGTTTTATGAATTGTTTAATTTACTAAAAATGCTTAATGATAAAATTGCTCCAGAGTAAGAGAAAACCGAATGCAACTATAACATGCATATGTTATCTTTAAAAAAAATTATCGCAAAGTATTGCACAAAGCGTTTCTAAAGGTCCTTTACAAGGACACTAAATTCGAGCACTTCGACATTAGCGTTTTCAAACAATTTTCAAACTAGAATTTTTCTAAAATGCAACATGTAAAAAAAATATAAAAAAATATCTTATGCATCCACTGTCGGAAAGAATAATATTTGACTATTTTTGCATGGTAGTAATGCATTTCATAAAATATCTTCGAATCATCATTTGTACAATCCACGATTTTTTTCTATTAGGGTGTTATTATTAAAAAACCAAGCAACTCGATCGTTTTATACGAGTAAATAAATATTTCTAAGAAAGACAGTTTCGAGAAAATCCATTTTCGTCATTGAAATAAACACTTCTATGTAGTACAAATAAAACTGATTTCGCTTAAACTTTGCGAGCACTAAAAGTAGTCACATTTGACATTCATTTACACAAAGTGCTTCTCCGTTTTTATCAGTATTAAGATTTCTCGAAAAACGAAATTGGATCATAAACGCTTACAGGGTAATCGCGACGATGGATTATACACGAATACGTCAAATGTAAGCGAAGGGACTTTGCAAAAAAAAAAACAAAAAAAAAAAACTCAAAATTCAAATAAGAAACCTTAAGGTTATAGTGCGAGCAGTATTTGCCAAATATGCACGAACCAAATTTCGTGCAATATCTGAGCACATTTTTCACTCTAATGCATTTCTTAATGGAGAAATTCATGGGACATTTGACATCAAATATATTTAGTTGCTTATCTCATTTATACTTCTTTATATAATTTACTGCTGGATATTTAATGGAAAACCAGCAGAGGCTTACATGCAAATCCAAGGGCGAAAAATAAGTCAAGATGTTTATAATAAAATGATACTTTAAGACTACTGCAGAGAAATGCATTACGGTTTACAAATATCAGCCTAAGGAAATTGCAGCACATCGAGTTGTAATAATACGGTAAATATTGTTATTATTGTAGATGCAGGTAATAAAACTGATGTTACCTTGGATTGGAATTAAACCAATAAAATATAGTATAACACGGTTTTAAACACGGTAATAAAAAAATACATTCCTGAAGTACTGAAATATGCTTTTGAATGCAAGCTAGGCAATACATAAAATTGCGATAGAATTTGATAGTTTTCAATAAATCATCGATGCCTCGAAAATCTCGAGTGAATGCAAGTTTTGAATATAGCTAAAAATCCTATCAATCACATCTTTCAGAGTTATATTAATCTGACGAATATTTTACAGGTTCTATTGAACGAAAGATATGTGAATAAACCTAATTAAAGCATGTCTAAGAATTAATCCGTATTTTTAAATTAGTCCTGATACGAACAGAACAGTTTATATTTGTAATTTTTACTCGTAAAAAGTTAGCATATTAAAGCTGAGCACCAAGGGAAAATTATAAATTTTGAATTCAATAAAACGTGAGAAAAAATTATTATAAATGTCATTCGACACAATTCAGCCTAATTTTAAACAAAATTAAATTCATCTCGAACTTAAAAGTTCTGATATAAATAGCTCATAAATTTCATGCTTGATACGAAATTAAATTTCCAATAAAAACAATTTTTATTTAAAAAATGCATACAACTACTTTTGTTTAATGCACAATACACAAATTTAGGGGTTAAATTACTGAAAATTACCACACCATCACTGTTTATTACAAGTCAAAACACCATAAAGCAGGTGTATCCCAGAAGATTTTTTTTTGAGGAAAAAAAATGAGAAAAAAACGTTTTAGCAAGTCGATAGTGGATATAAATTATTTAATTCAATCTAAAAGTGCCTTAACTTTTTACTTTCAAATATGATCAAGGTGTGGTGAGTAGAAGCACTGTACTTAAGTACGTACATGTAAGTGGATTTTATAACTGTTACCAAGCATTAACGGTAAGTGTTGAAGTCAATTTTCCACAAGAAGTGCAATTTCACTTTTAAAAATTTTCCAGCTAATCCATGCAATATTAATTGCGAAACGCAGCTCTGCCCTAACTTGAAAGGAGTGGAAAATCTAATTAAATTATAAGTTCATCCCTCTTAAGGCTGAGGCAGAAAACTGGTAATGTACGTGTATAGAGAAACTCTTGGTCTTAAAACTACATTAGAGAAAAATCTGCAAGTATACAGGGTGCCGCAATAACATTTTCTAGCAAACAATTTTTTAAAACTACAGAAAATAAATTGAGTATTTGAGACGGAAACTATATAGGGTGTCGAAAATGTGGAGTACAAATGAAAATGTGTTATGATACGGTATAAGTGGCACGAAAGATGGTAAATTTACAGGTTGACCAAAACGACTAATTCTTTTCAATTTTTTATTATTATACAGGGGACAACTGCAATTGGAATTTGTAAAACAAGCCCGGCTACATTAGTTTCACAAAAAATATTTCAAAACATAATCACCAAAATTCATGATAAAATTTTTATGTAATTAGTTAATTAACAATTTGTTATCTTGTTTGCAAAATTGACATCCTTTTGTATCTTACTCATTATTAAATGATCGATTAATGCTGCATGTTTTTTCTTTATAACTATCGTCTTTATCTAAATTGATAACTTCAGTATGCATCGGTATAGAGTAATATTGATATCACTAAGGTTATGCTGATATCAGTAGAGAATCACATACTGATTTTTTGTCCATGGGCAAGCACCAGTTATTCTAGAAGCACTTTTATTGTGCGGTTTTTTAAACGTCCATACAAAATGTCATAGTTAGCAAAAAAATGTCAAGTTTTCTTATTTTCTTTTTGTTTTATCGTATTTTTATCAGATATTTTCCAGAAGGCATCAGATGGACCACCTTGTACTGCGTACACGTCTGACAACGACTTCTTGTTAGGCTCCACCAGTCTTAGTCCCAATAAAGTTAATCTGCACCCCAAACAAAGGCTTAATCCAATTAAGAAACACGATGTGTCACTCCAGACAAACCCAGTAGTTTTTTTTTCCCACTTGCTCTAAGTTTCCCTCCAACACTACCATTGCCTGTTGGTTTTGTTTGAAGATGCCACGGGCCTGCTAAACCAATTAAGAAAGTGTGTCCCAATGGCAAACACCTTTATAAAGGTTGGTCTCCAGCACTGAACTTACACGGTGCATAATGAGTCGGTATCAATAACGCTCCAGTGGTATGGGCTCTTATATCGTGTTATACAGTGCGGTATCGAGGCCATTGTCGAAGGGTGACTTACACCCAGGCCAAAAAAAAAAAAAAATGTGATAATGAGACTGTTTGCACGGCCAATGATTGATGCGAAGAAAAAAAACCAATTTCTGGATCAATTTCCGGCATGAATTGGTATGTGCACTATATAGTATCACTTTTGAGAGTCGAGCAAAGAAGCTAGATGGACAATTTTTGCGAAGAAAGTTGAGCTTTAGCCTCCGTTTGTTGGGCACCAAAAGAAACGAGATGATATGGTCAAAAAGAAAAATAGCCAGTGATACGTAAAGAAAAAGTAAAGGACTAGTGGCAAACTCTTCAAAACATGAGTAGTTGAACATATACGTCACATAGACTGGCATAAGTGCACATCAGAGATTCGGTTTTAATTTCCGAAAAGGTTAAAATGCACGAGCTTCAGATAATATTATAGAACAAATTTTAAATTTCGCTTTTGATGTTTTCCACATTTTACCTTTAATAATTTTACTTTTTCGGTGTCCTTTTTAACTTTACTACAGGGACCAATATTTAGAAATACATGCACATTATGAGCGTCACGTTTTCTATCTTCATTTACAGCATTTGATAACATGGCATTCAAAACGACCGAAATTACGTGTAATGCCTTGTTACCTTAATTTTCAGAAACAAATTCTGATTGAAACATGTTTTGAATTTTTCTATTTTTTTCATTAATTTTTCTGCTTTATATGGCTTTTATCTAACCATTTTTTGTTGAGGATGCTTCTAGGTTTTAATGATTTTGAAACGAATTCGAAACTATCGAAAACAAATTTTAATGATTTCTAAATAGTAACAGATCTCAGTATAAATAAAAATAAAAATAGTTTTTCGAAACTATCGAAAACAAATTTTTAATAAAATTGGTTAAGTACACATAAATTGCACTCTTAACAACGCAATTATCACCCAGAAATTCGTCGCATAATTAGTTTTCAACAACTAAGGATAAATAATAGCTGTAGCCATACCGAGCTTATTGCTAGAACCTTCGAAGCATTATCTCAGCAGGAATTCCTTAAAAAACATGCTTTAATGAAAACATTTAGTGTTAAATAAATATGCCTAAATAAGCCAATGAAATCCATCACCTTAAATTTTGGAGGTGCCCAAGAAAAGAGGCGTCCAAAACCTTATATCTGAGTAGTACGTGGATGAAGCCAAGGGAGCAGGCCAAGTCCATAAAAGTGTTTTTTATGTGAATTTCAAATATCTGATTCCCACTTTTCATACAGTGAGCAATTGCAGTCCATAGATGCAATTGAATGACATTGTAATCAATGCCGGATTTCTTTTTTATTATCAATCGTCCTATCAGAGGCTATTCATATATCACGTATATAAGATGTTTGAATGAATGACATCGACTAAAACCTAAAAACGAATGTAAAAATGCAATAGGTTTCATTTTCTACTCGATTTTTTCAATCATAAATCTGTTTGTGTATACATGTAGATACAAATGTACTTCTCTTGGATTAGTATTATTGATACCAACACAAAATTCTCAGATAAGTGAGAAAAGTAAATTCATTACTCAGCTGTTTGAATAAATTCCTAGAATCACTACAAGAAAAATTAATTATACAAAATTAAAAGTAATTGCTTCTAATTGCTTACTCGGAAGATTTAAAAAATCAGCCAAACAAACCTAAAAAACCAAATCAGCATTGTTATTTGTTTTACTATTATCTTAGCATTTTTAATTATGTGTGTAGCCTAATTTTAAATTAACAGATGTTTCGGAAACTGTAGGTTGTATTTCCAAGTCGATGCAAATACAAAATTACGTAGAATTGTTTTCATTTTTATAGATAACGTAATGGAAATAACCCAAATTGAATGATATGAAATGGTAACGGAAACTAAATACACACCGACATACTCTATTTGTACATGTTTCTTATTTTGATTACAAATAATCTTGCAAGATTTCGGATCATTTTACAAGACGTATTCAATTTCAGCCTTTAACCACATGCTGAATAATTTCGAGGAAATAAATTGCAGCTAGTTTTGATTTTCTTCAGACCAAATAATGTCGAGACACGAATTACAGTTAATGGCAAAATCAAAAAAAAAATGTGATTACGTTTATTCCGTCAATTTAACTTCGCATGATGTACATTATGCTTGTATACAGAATACAAATATTTTTCGAGTGTTTTTCTATTTATACAAAAGAAATGAAACATGTGGATAAAAACGTTGTCTTCAAGTACATCCTGAAGAAAATGCAATTATTTAGAAGAATCTCATTTCATTCGATCGAGTATCAACAAGTGATACAACAATTGACTTTCATTCATACGGTGAATATAATTCCATGAGATTTTGTAAACATCGAAGAGACGTGCTCATTCATGGTTAAGATGCAGTATTCAACCATTCGCGATCGATTTGGAATGTCGATTAAAATGGTCAGCATTAATTTCGAAGAAAAAAAAAATCCAATTAAAGCGATACAGAAACACGTAGATAACATTCCCATCCAAATAACGTATTTTTAACAAAAAGATTTTTACGGGTTGCAAGGTTTTTGTTCTCAAACGATCTTTCCCTGACATTTATTTGGATATTGGCTGAATCCACCACGCTATTAGTATTTTTTGGAAAGTGATTTAAGTGACAGATGAGAATTTGGAGGAAAAACCTCTCAGCTAGATCCAATAAAAAGCTTTAACTCGATTGTCATGTTACGTGAAGGAGGATATCACAATTGACACAGGCTGCGAGAGCAATAAAACGGTTTTACAGAAATAACAATAAAATAACGAATTTTCCCCGTCCCAAGTACTGATGGATCGTGATTGCAGCCAAGTGCAGTTTTGAAGAAGTTTCCCTTTAAACCACGTCTGTCTATCTGATATTGAAAGACAATTGCACGTAACAATTAATCACCACTAAGGCTCGGTTGCTCGGTTGGGGAACGGACCGCTATTTTGAGAGACCCACTCGTAATAAAAGCAAATATTTGAAATGGGCAACTTTCATTTAGAAACCCGATTAATCATCGATCAAAATATTTCGCCCATAAATTAAAGCCTAAGCTCTTATGTCGCTATTTAATCCTCAATCAAACCCTTTTTCCTAGACTTTTGTTTTAACGAGATTAGAGGTCTCAAAAATTTCGTAACTCTGAAAAATGGTCGCCTTTTCACCTCATGAACAAACAGTGAGTTGTACAAGTTTGCCAATATTTGCGCAATTAATTCTAATTTTTCGCTTTTAAAGAGACAAATATAAATGCGCATTAACTTTTGTCAGTTTTAAAAACACCATCAAAAAAACGCTATTAAAGTCTTTGCTGCTAGAAATCTGCTGGGTGTTACAGTCTGTGACTTTCAAAAGATTACCAACAATGTCAAAAGTGCTTTTCGTTCTGGTTTTTGCTTCGTAAAAAAAATTAAATATGGAGAAAAAAATAGTAAAGATGTATCACACATAAAGCCACAAGTGCAGCTAACGAGAAGTTAATTTGCCACACCATGTCAAAATAAATGTTGCTAAAATTTATTTAAAAAAAAATTAAACACGTAAACAGTGGAGCATTAAAAATGTGAGACAGCTTAATACAACGTTCGACAGCCTTTTTGTTTGCAAGTTAATTAAACTTCGATTGAACGTTTGAACCCAATGCATATACGTGCATCTTAAATCCACCTTCAAATGGTCATCAGTAATTCTCTAAAATTGTGAAAAGACAGCTTAACGTACAATTTTAGCTCCACGATTTTAAGGTTTCGTGTCACACGCTTCTACAACTTGTATGATTATGTTTTTCAATGCATGGATCTGGATCAATTACCCTAGAGAAAAGATCAGTAGGTGAATCTCTATTGATATCAGTATGATTCCATACAGATATCAGTATAACTTTAGTGATATCAGTTACTACACATGCACGTATATTGGTTTTGGGGACTGCTGCTATCAGTATACATAGTGATATCAGTATTATAGTGGTTATTGGGACTTCTAATATTAGTATGGTTGGTGCATTTTTTTACTAATACCAGTATATTTTTTTACTGATATCTACTGTACTGATTATACTGATCTTTCCACTAGGGTAGATCACCTACTTTCTATCACCCTGTTTCCATTTTACATTTTGGAAGAAAATACACGAAAAACAGATGCAAATGCATGCTATAGTCCGTCCAAAGAGAGAATAGACTGCAACTTTAAATAGACCAATAAAATGAAAGAGACTGTTTTGCAATTACTCTTTCCTGTCCCATGACTCATTTTCCATCCGTTGGATATCAGCGATGATTCGACGTTACTTTATTGATGGTGGAAAGCATAATCCATAAGCTGAATATCTCTCATTGGACAGACTATAGATTTTTGCAAATTTAAGTTTCAAATTCGAAATTTTGACCTCAACATTTTATAAATAAGTGCCATTATTAAAAGAAACGTTATATGCGAAAATGTTAAAAACT
>JAQIXS010004012.1:0-16334 GCA_034700785.1 Rossiulus vilnensis
GGAGACTCGCAAAAACTATCGTCTCCATTTGGGAGATCAGTTTTTCTCTTGAGTCTCCCGATCGGATATTATAGTAACTTTCGGGAGATGCAAAGAGACGCGAAATACTCTCGGAGTCTTTAGGAAGACTTCAGGAGACTCTTGGAGACTGAAAATTTGTATCCCGGGATGTATATAGTTTGAAAATATAGTGTACACATTATGGTATATACATGTACATGAATAAGCATATGCAGTGTAACAATTTCTTAATGCGACGGCACTATACTATACTATCAAATTTCAATTTATAAGCAGATATGTGATTGTATCACAGGACTGTTTTCAGAAATTAACATAAGAGAAATGGTAGAATTATTTACAAGCTTGTGTGATGATCAAATACTTACTCAAATTTACCTTATTCAACCTACTGTAAATTATATTCAAATAAGTCAAAGGCTTCATTAATGAGTGATCAAAAATTGTGCGCTGGGAATGTTAGAACTACGTGTAATTCTGGCTATCACAAAAAAAGCTGATGAAATATACATAAGCCTACACATGTATTCTGGGGTAAACATGCGAATGACATTTTACCCTCTCTCGAAAAACTATGGTGAGAATACAGTACATTTATAGTCTGATTGACGTCGTTATATGCTACTAAACAACTATATAACCGTGGATCGATTCTCTAGTTGTGCAGAAATAGACGAAAGGAAATACAAAAATTATGAACAGCAATAACCATTTTCTAAATGCCATCATCATTGCGGGAATTATTTCACTGTAGACATTTTGGCCGATAACATGGTCATTGGCACATTGCCTTCGCATAATCCTTGACCAGCTGCTTCGTATCGAAAATATCATTCGGGGACTGTCGCACGGCCTTTCCTAATCTAGTCACGTATGTGGCGTTATCGAATCATTTAGATATTGTTTGACATTGTTTGACATCTGTCCAAATTACTAGTCGAATTTTAGTGCTTTCATTTCATAAAATATTTAATTTTCGATATGAATTGGTCTGTAATTATAATACACGACATCGGCAGTATTTTCGCTGTATTTTTTATAACTTCGCAATGCTTCTTTTTAAATTCCATGCTTTCTTTGACATCTTGAAATGTTTTGCTATTGGTATAACAATCGTATGCTGGGATAAAAATCGATTGCATATCAACCTTATTGCTATTTATTCTCATTCTTTCAGACACATAAATATGTTTTGAAGATAATTTATCCCTTCTAAATAAAAGTAATGAATTTTGTTTTCTGGGAAAATGCAGGACAAAGCAAGTAATACACGAATGTAAATAGGCATTTTCAAATCGGTCGCAATTTTGCGAAATGCAACTAACAAAACGAGCCTGTCTGCATGCTTTATTCCTCAATCTATCGCAATCATCAGCTAAGGCGTTTTTGCCGTGAATCAACAGCAATATACGAGATACAGAATTCCGCCCTGTGGACAGGCCATCGTCGCTGTAAACTTTCTTTCATTTAAGGAAAATCGATAGACCGCAAACAAAGGCCAAAAAGATATTTTCATTCAGTTCCATAAACGAAGAAATACGGAGAATTGACCAGTGTTGTGGAAGAATTTGTTTATAGATGTCTGTAATATATTTATTCAAATCACGAATTTTAACTATCCGAGAGAGCGGTTCCTTGTAAAGATCAATTACAGATGAAATGATTAAACAGAGCAGTATTTCATTACATTTGCAACCAAACCAAACGTCTCCTTGTTGCTTCAAATTACAGCAGATTTTGTTGAAATAATCGAACAAAAGCAAATGAAACAACTCTTTCCTTTAAACTATGCATTTCAATTTAATAAGTATATTTTGAACATTCTGAGTATTTTAATGCTAGTACAAATTCTATCTAGTTAAGCATCGTTATAACTAGAAAGATCACATGTTGTTTACCTTATTTTTTGTCTTAATTTAATTATTTGCATATCTCGATGAATATGATGCTTTAACAATGCGGATCTAAGACCAAGAGACTCATTTGCGCTCGTTTGGGCATATTAAAAACTGCATGGTGGCACAATAGCTTTTGTTGTGACCAGGGGTATGCCGCAATGCTTACATGTATATTATTATAATTGTTAAATATTTTTCCCCAATGAAAAATGTACCGTTTATCAAGGTTACAGCTTTAGTTTATAATTGTGAAATGTAATTAAATGTAATTAAATATAAACCAAAGCTGAAAAACTAGTGGACTACCGACTCTACATCTTGAAATAAATTTAGTAATTATAATAAGTATTTGAATAAAAAATGTACGAGTAATTTATTTCCATGGGGTGCATCCTTTAGGCTCAGCCTTACGGCAAATTATTGATCGCTGTCGTTTGCGCAGTTGTAAAAATTCAATCGAACATTGGACAAAGATCTCGAAAATGTGTTTCCAGAAATGCAGATGAGTCTGTTTCCAATGATAACCGCACAAATCTATCTCGCACAGCAGCGTATGGATCTAGCCCTAAAGGCAGCTGAGAAGCTCACTAGGTTTTCCAAAAGCCTCTTTTCCATTTTTTCCGAAGTACCCATATGATGACTTTTTCACCTTGTTTAACGATGCGTACGTTGGTGGGGAACTTTATGATACCTCTGGCGACCGTCAGCTTCAATGAAACACACCCGTAGTTAGCAATTTTCCAGAGCGTTTTCCGGTAATGGATTCTCCACGTTTTTTTTGTGTTTAAAAGTCCTACCGTCAGGATGGACGCACCCTCCTTAAGTAAGCCGTTTCCAGATATAGAGGTCGCGTCCCTCCCCCTCCCACCTCTTCGTTTTATGCACGCTTTGAAACTGCATCCGCGCGGACTTTTTATGGGAATTCATCCGGCAAGTGTCATGTAATGTAGTCGATTGTGCATGTCCTAAAATGTTTGCTCAAGTCAGCAACTTGAAATTGACTGTCTCCTGCCAAAGCAACGGGGAAGCGGACCATTTATCACTTTTGCCTTTCGCGATAAGGGCGCGTTTTTAAAGCATATTTTTGAGATCACACGGCCACTTGGAGGCGATATTATTGCTCGGATTTCGGCATGGGTGTCGCGCCACAAACTGCTTCTGCGCACTTTTGCGAGATCCTTGCTTATTGGAATTATTGACGGATTCTCGCCGCTTTTGACGCCTTGTTGCCACTTCGGAGGGCCCCACTGAGGGTGTGTGAGTGGTGTCAGTTGTCCAGAAAGCTTCGAAAGACTGTGACATTGTACGCATGTTATCTAGTGTATATTGAGAGCGAAAGCGTGCCAGCCAACCTTTTATGTCCATAAACCTTACATGTTTGGAATTAAGATTAGTTGCATAAACTTTAACATTATGCAAGCATTTTGTTTCTTAATGAATACCATTGGTTAGAAATTTCATTTCGCTTGTTGAAATATTCCAGAAGACATTTATGTTGACATAGGCAACCAACCAAGGCAGGTTACTCTATGCGTGCGACTTCTTGAACAAAACACTTTGTTTGGAAAGTATAATTTGATGGAGGAAATCTTTATGCGAAACCCAGCGAGGTTGTCTTTTTTCTTGCATACCATTAGACATGCTAATTCTTATCTAAAAATATCCCTAAGTGAACATAAATTCTGTTAGACAAAGATGTTGGTGACCATCTAAGTTGAATAGTAATAACATGGGTTGACCACATGGCGTGTCTTTGCTAACGGCAGTGTACTAAATTGAATCGAATTGAAGTTGAATGATTTATATCCAAAATATAAACATTTTCTAGGGGATGTTCAGATAATTAATACGCGACAAAAACAACTTATAGCAGATGAAGGCAAATCAAACTTTGGTCTGTTTATTTACCGAAGCAAGGGAATTGTCTACAGGGTATGATACGTGAAATAGATAACATGTTTTTCGTGTTTCATTATTCTGTTGAATATGTAACGTAGCACTGAGACCAATTAAGTTCTATTTTTTCTTTGAGGCATTCCCAACCTAGTAACGTTGATGGGGACGTTTGAAGCCATAATAGAAGTCCTGAATTTCGGCAATCACTGATTGCTCGGTAATTGGGCGTGATTGCCAATCCCATGGGCAGCTCATTGCGAATTCTGATTTGAATTTCAATCAGCTGACGGACCACTTTTGGACTGACAAGTCGTTAGTTAACTGCAGAAGCTCTAAAAGTGCTGCATCAACAACCGGAAATCGTCATTAGTAACGCGGCATTTAAGAGTAAAGAGATTAATTGGCGTAACTGCTAATCTGTTCATCCAACTTCAGCTGGTCATTGAATTGAACGTGATTGAAGGCCTGTATGACGTATTAATGTATTTATAGAATAATCTATAGAATTGTAAAAAAGCACGTGACTACAAAACCCTATCTCGAAATCACTTGTTTATTCGAATGTGAATAGTGAAGTCTTTTCATTTTGCGCTTTATATTAGTTCAAGTTAGCATAATTCCTGAACGTGTACGTTGAGAAAGAATGGCTCGATGTTAAAACACAATCATTAAAACAGGACAAATATAGGTTCTTCATATGTTGTCTATATCAGTAGTTTACGTTTGCAATGCAACTGGGATATGCAGGATGTATTTGCATATGGCAATAGAAAAGCAATGGAGAATGTTACGGCGGCCATGAAGGCGACTTAATTACGCGCATTCCTTGAGATAATAAGTTGTAATCTGGGTAAGGAAATTGCAAAGTTGGCAAGAAATTTCATGGTAATTAAATAAATGTGGAAATTTCCGCTCTGGAGGCAAACGGCAGTCTCCATGTGAAGATGGAGGCATGCAGACGTGTAATATCTTTGCTTAAACGAGATTAGTTGAGCGTATGATACGCCTAGTAAATATTAGAATTAATGCGCTGAAATTAGGCATTACGAGCAAAACTGTGCGGTTAGACATCTTTAATTTATTTGGGATGGAAAGTTTAATTTCGCACTTTGGCAGATGCTTTTTTGGGGATGCGACGACGCGCACACAACCTCTTAAAGGATTTTAATTAACGCAGGTAGTCGGGCGCAGTTTTTGTCTTTTTGCCTCTTTTGATAACAAGCTTCCTCTTTAATATTAATCTATATGGGGCTTCCTGAATATAGAGTGCACCGAGGAAGATTTAAGTGGAATGGCCTCGGGCCCAGCGACATCTGGTGGACTGTGTGTTAGCTCACACTCATGGGCTATATGGCTATTTTCATTTAAAATTATTTCGGCACACAATGCTGCCCGTGATTAATATTTGTCAGAAACTCATTAGACGAAAATGCGCGATTTATGAAAACAGGAAGTCGGCTTAAGCTGCAGGTTTACATAATTTTTGCGCGCATTTCGTATATCGCCCGCGATGATAAATTTACACGTAGAGAAAACGACTAGATCGGGATTTATTAACGAGCTCAACAATTTGGACGGCCGAAAAAAAATATGGGGTACGCAAATCCTTAATGATTTCCATATGCTGGCAGCATAGCGTTGTCGTCATCATTTTAATTCCGTGGATATTTTCATCGCGGGGCTTAAGGCAGGGCCGTCCATAAATGACTTCGAAATGCGAATAGCTTAATATTGTAGGTGGTCACATTTTTTGGCAGTTTTGCTATGTCACCTAACAAAACTTTGTTTGATGAAGGGGTGTTATGATACCAGCAAATTTACCATAGGTTTTCCAAAATATTCATTTCAGTACCCTAATTTCAACAAAGATTTGCCATATGGTAGGGGAGTGTAATGAGAGGAGGGAGAAATGGCATCCAATCAGACTCTAGGTTCCTTTAAATCTGCAGTTCCTTGTCTATGTGTCCAATTCCCTTGCTCATGTAAAAATACGTTTTGTAGGCCCCAAAATAGTACCATTGTTGACGTACTTGAAGACCCATGCGAATACACGGACTAACAACCAAAGCAAATGGGCAATAAGCGTTTAATTGCTAGCTAAGCAGCGAATCGATTGCAATTTAATGAGAGACAACGTCACTGGCTTTCAAAGACAGGTATTGGGAACTTGCAGGCCATTCACATCACTCCAATCATAACTAATGACATCCCAACTGGTTGAAGACTAATTAATAACGCTGAGAATGGGCGTCTGGAGCCATTTTAACGAAACCTGTTCTTGCCGGAGTTAACTTTATCCCTTGCAACGGCTTATGAAATTGATTGAAGTTTTGCAAGTCAGTCACTCGATTTAGTTGCCATCTGCATGCAACCTTCGTGGGCTCTCTCTCTCATGGGAAGCATTAAATCAAATGGGATAAACAGCGCTGTATTTACAGCACATGTCCAATGCTCTCGCAGCGCCTATGGTATGCTAGTTAGAAACGGGGGTTATTATTGCATACTTCTCAAATTTAAGGGGCTTTTCGCGTTTATGCGCCGAACAATTGTTGGAGCATTGCTGGTTGTTGCTTTTGGATGCGCAAGTTTTGCGCTGCAAATTCGGAAAAAGAAGTTAATTAGGTTGGGTTGCGAGTAATTAGCGTGTGGAAAACGATCCGTTCGTTATTATATTCCTCCAGTGTCCAATTAATTTTATTTTCATGTTTGCTAACCTTTCAAATCGATTTTGCTCAGTGCTGCAATTGTATCACTTAATGCGCGTCCAAAGACCAGACTTAGTTTGGGACACAAAAGTCATTGCCATGGATGGCTTACCATTTGTATACTTTACTTTTAAATAATAATGGATGAAACTCTGCGATATGGCATTGAACTAAAAACGCCCTCACCGGACATGAAACGCATATTGCGATACTGTAAACAAGTGCATTTGAAAAACTCTGATTGGAATAGCAAAGCCATCCTCATATCCATTCGCAATGGATGCCCCATTACACAATATCTAAATCAAGCTTAGATTTCATAATTACCAACATGGATAGCGATTAATAACACACGGCATAAAGTGACGTGGGAAACATGGGTTAAATAACGATTTAAGTATGCAGGATGTCCTCTACCATAATTTATTGAATGATCCGTTTAGTTATTTTTAAAAATGTAGGGGGAATTTTATAAAAACAAGCATCCATCCATTGCATGAGAAAAGGCAAGAGGCTATAAATATTGCTCTATCGTTTATTTTTTATTTTACAAATTCATTTTCCTCAATTATATCAAGCAAAAACCTCGAAATCAACCAGTTTACGCTAAGCGTTTACCAGACCAATATATCTCGCTAAAATGGTAGTAGTGTATGCATGTAATTTAAACAATGAATTCATTTCAAACACTTACTGAAAAAACCGTATGAACAATGAAGCATAGCTATGCATTAAGTAGAAATTTATAGATATGACGTTGCTATACACCTCATCTAGATGCGTATATGCACGTCAGTACTTCTCATTGAGTGCTCGAGGCAATGAACAACTTAAGTCTCGTCTGTTGCCTCTAGTTATGCATCTAACTTAATTTTAAAGTCAAATTTGATTAATTCAGTTGAAAACGTCTCTTTTTAAATGCAATGCACCTGGAGTCTGTTTGCTTTTTGCCGAATAATAAATTAAATACACGCCTGTATAATGTAATTAATTCGAGTGCTAGAGAGCCAAAGATATTTCAAGTAAGGCATGGAATCTCTCCCTTCCACTACTGGAAGAGTATATAGGTACTGACACCTTCGGAACAAATATTTTCATTTAAAGTTTATTACCGTTGTCTAAAAGAACCTAGATTAACGTTTTTAAAATAATATGTATCGCCCAACTGTTCAAATCATGTTATGTAATATTTTACTGGCAATGAAATTATGTCTTACGAATATCTTTATTCACATGACTATGTTAATATTTTAAATGTCAATTTAACAAAAGCTTTCAAATATAGCATCTTATCGAATTTTCCCCACATTTTATTAGACCTGAGAATTTATTTACATTTTAGAAATAAAATGTTGTTGCGAATGTTTTCTCGTTTGCAAGCTATCATCTGACAACCAAAGTAGGGGTATCAAAATGTGCTAGCTGCTTCCAGAGGCTGTTATGGAATGTGCTATATATAATCATAAGCATTGTCAATCGATGCTGGTATTAATCCGTGAACAATTGCTTTGGTGGGATAATCTTGTTTTTTTTTTTACATTTTCGTAGCCATCTTAAACAGCCATAAGCGATGTTGTGCGTGCCCATAGAGCTAAACTACTTTATTGCTCATGAACATAATAGATGAAGTTTTGTGTCTCTGCTCAGCATGCATGCAGCTCAATCTCTTTTGCTCCAAAACATTGCGTCTATTTTTGGATTCTTATCCATTTGCCAAACAAAATAGCTTTCGTGTAACATGTCACCGAGTTTCTTGCCAATAAATTGTACCACGTGGCGAGAACGACTGCTAAACGGGATAAAGACATAAGTCATCTTTGGTAGTGTCACTTACATTAAGCCATGTCGAACTACACTTTTGTACTTATATAAGCCGATTTGAGTATATTGTCAGATAGTATAAATGTAAAATATTAAAAACCTCAACTATGTTGAGCAAATTTTCCAAAAACCCAAAATCAAATCTTGTATTTATATAAGCCGATTTGAGTGTGTTGTCAGATTGTGTAAATGTATAAAATTAAAAACTTCAACTAAGTTGAGAAGTAAATTACAGCAAGTTATCTCATTTTAAAAACAAAACTTGATTGAAAAAAATAATCTAAATAAACCAATGCCTCTACCTGTTTCTCTGCCGTTTTTAAAGCACATTATTAGTGTATGTTTTGAGTAGCTTTAACCATATGGTGTGAATTTTCATTTGAATATGAAACAGTATAAGCATTAACGAAAGCATTCCGGTACATTATCTCAGTAAATAATTACAAGAAATCGAAATTACATGAACGACAACATTCCTTGTAAACAACGACCAAACTTCCTCGTTTGTTGATTTACGATCATTATTTTGTGTTGATTTTTTGATGTAATGCTTACTTAATTATGTACCTACAGTGTTCTTATTCCATTATTTTATTTTAGGTGTCTTTAGCATAAACGTCGAGTGAAAACCGTTCTGCAAAGTTATTCATAGGATACAGCTTATACGCATCTCTTATCTGGAAAAAGTTATTAGAAATTCGACCAGGAACTGCTGACACATTATCTAGTAGAAAGTATATCGCGTAAGTAAGCCAATTTTATTCATTTATGCAAGTATTTCTGCAAGGTGTATGATGGTTTTTAAAAAAACATGGAAACCATGTTTTGTTTGTTTCATACAGTGCTGCTCAGCTTTTTCTCTATGCTGCCCTACCGATTTTTGTTCTAGTAGGCTAAATCATGGTTGAGAATAAATAAGAAATGAGAATAATAAAGATTTGTACAGCATCTGTTAACCACCTGGAAAACGTTCGATTGCCTAAAATTTAGGAACCATGCAGTGCTAGTTTGTAGCATTATCCTTGAACAATTTGTCCAACTTGGTTAATCAAACATGCTTCCTCACAACAAGTTGTCAAACCTATAATAGCTTCAATAATTGCTACTCGTTGATATTAAACGTATAAAGCTATAGAAGCAACAAGTGTTTAGGCATTTTCTAGTCCTATCAAATATTGGATGCCTGCTGTGATGGTTACTCGATACCGCCCAGATCTCGAAAATCGGTCAATTTCGTGATTGCCTTGTGTATTGCCTTTGATGTAAAGGCATCCATCTGGAAAACCCGATTAAAAACGAGCAGTGTTTGGCACGTCTTTTTACTCCAGTAATCGAAATGATATCTTATTGACCAAGGGTATCATGGTTTAATTTGGTTACGTGTGCAATCGCTCAATTCTAAGTGCGAAGGATTAAATTGCCACTACTTGTTTTTCTGCTATCTTCTGTACGGTGGACATCAATGAAGATTATTGTTCGCGCAACAAATTCATAGCTTTTGTTCATTGAATTTTTTTCGGAAGCTCTTTGCGCTATTTTTTTTCAAAGCTAGGATTTTATTTTTGGCGTTAGCTAGCTGGATAGAGAGATTTCCTGAAACAAAAAGAGTTTAAACGATTCAACCTATATCTATTCCTCAGTTTCGCTTGACCAATTTTAAGGCATGCTCGGGTGATCGCATTTGTTCTTGTCAAACATCATCAGCTGTTTCCGTATTGCCTTAATCCTAGGATATCGTATAATGATCTGGCAACAAGCATTAAATATAGCCGCATTGCATCAGCCGTAATACAAGAAAAATTAAATAATATTTTTATGCTGTATATCGCTTTATGTATTGTAGAAATATTTAAATGCGGAAAAGTAATTTATACTGCAAAAGAAATAACGTTTTTGCTGTAATTCTTGGCTGTATTTCAAATAATATTATAGGAGAAAGATGTTTCTTAAGCTAATATTTGCAAATGAAAGGTGATTTTAAACCAAAATTAATTATACGAAATACGGTATAATGCCAATGACATTCACTGTAGGTTATGAGGTATGCTGTATAAAGTACAGAGCTGAATTAGTTTTTCTTCAGTAAGAATCATGCCTTGTATATTCTGCGTGCATATATGTGGTGCTTACGAATGTCTTTTAAGAATCACACACAGGCGACACAAGCTTCTGTTTGCATACTTTTTCTAGTAAAGTTTTAAAAATGTGTACAACTTGAGATTTTCCATTCGTGGGCTCTGCTTCCTTTTTACACGTAATAACAATAGGACGTCTAAAGTGCTGGGTCCTTACACATTTAGCAGCATTGTGTGCTTTTCACTCGATTTACTGTTGTATTAAACAAACAATGCAACTCATTTGACGTGTGTATCTAATCTCGCTTATATGCCAACACGATTCAATTAGGGCAGTACACTTAAAACAACATAAGAATTTCGATAAATACTAGCAGCTAGCTTTTATCGTGCACGTTATAATGGGCTTACACGCCCGCAGCCAAACAATAGATAAATATTATATGATGGACAAAATGTATCTAAATCGAATGCGAGCTACAGGTCAATGACAATGTCTGTACACATTCACTCTATACTAAACACGAGGTAAGATAATTTGCAAAGTAAATAATGCAACAGATTCAGCAGTTAGTTTGTTCCTAAACACACACAGTAATAACGTGGGCGTTGTATTGCACATCCCGTTTATAACGATCACTTTTAACAAAATATCGTTAGTTACAAAAGATAAACCTGGCTGGATTATCGTCGCTGAAATTGCAAATGTGAGCCATTTCATTAAAGTGATGCTGTTTATAATCGTGGGATTATTAACATGTTTAGCATACCCATCGCATTTGATCATGGGCCGTTTACTATGATAATCTGCTAAGGAGAGAAACCATGATTTTGACGCAGTATTAACTTGCCATATTTTTATAGCAAATATTTAAAACAAAAAGCAGTGTATAACGGAAACAAATCAGAATAACTACTAGTTTCAAAAGAATTAAAAACGTTTAAGCAGTAATGAGGTATCCGTTGGTTTCTCTTTATTTCATTTATTTACCTTTCATCCCTTTATTTCCCTTTCACTTAAATTCCCTTTCGAGCACTATGGTAGTATGTTATTCAAAAGACCGAAATAGCACAAGTGATATTAAACGTCGTTACAAATACGTTTTCATTTCTATAGCATAGTTATAATGCTAAGGAGTTTTCAAAAATCACAAATGCTGTAGTCCTGGGTCTCCATTATCTTGACAAACTTCTTGAAAATCAAAACCAACAATATACTTTTACACAAACAATTGGATATACATTACATATATGTTCCACTTTAGATTTGAATGCAGTTAAACATATCACGTTTGATATTCTCAGCTTACTGTGCTACTTGTAGGGTAGGATTATGGGATTGGAGACTGATAATTTTCGCTGGCTTAACGAGTATTTCGCCGTATGCGGCTTAATTGCGAATTCATTCTTAGAATGTTTGTATTCATCATTTTCCTTGATATGCTCAACGTCAAAATTCATTGATGCAAATGTTATAGCGAGAGTTTACAACAATCAGGCTTATGTCGCAACTATAACATGCCGAGGTTTTATGAATTGCTTTAATATTTAAAACTAATTAAAGTGACAGCTAATGCTCTCGAGCATGCTTAAAACATATCGTGCATGTGCATTAAAAGGAAAGAATGGATGAAAATGCTCATTAAATCGGTTATTTATGGCAAAATTATAATGTAGCAGAACCTGCTTGTGCACTGCACATTATGAAGAGAAAGAATATGTAACAAACTTAGCGATAGAAGATAGATAACTGCTCCTTGACTAATGCAACCCTTTTGTGCAACACTTTCAATAAAATAAAAGTACACCTGCTGCGGCGCAAGGTTTATAATCAATACTGATCCTGAGAGCAAAGCATGTACTGACCTTTACGTTAGATGACCAACAAAATTCAATTCACAAATGTTTTTATATCTAATCAAGTTGGAATCTACGCGTTATTATTTTGTTACACGATTGTCTACTTCTCCTTATTAAGTGTATCTCTAGTATACCCATCATGCATTTATGAGAATGATGATGGATGATACCACACCCTGATAATTCCAGTTCTGCACCACCCATAGACAATACAAGCTTATTTGTAGTTTGCTACTTAGAAAATGCTTAGTTCCTATCGGGCAATGTTTGTTTTCCAACTAAGTGCTCGTACTTTTATTACACAACATTTGTTACAAATAAGCAATCTGTTAAGATATTTGCGCACAAACCATTGTTTAAATATGCCTTACAGGGCCGGAATGAACACTTTAAGGAGCTTATGTATGACAGAAAATCGGATTTCTAAGCAGAATTTGAAAATCTTATTGACCTCATAAATTGCACACTACTCTTGAAATGATGCTGAAATAAAAGCCTGTATGTACACTGTAGTGTAAATTGTCTAACCAACGAAACAAATTTATGTAAGCTCCTGTATAATAAACTATTTTGTCAGAAATGCGTAGTATAGAAAATAAATCAAAGTACCTGAACTGCTCTAAAAAGACGGTTTCATATGAATATCTTCTCTAAAATCTAACAGAAGCTAACCTAAACTTAAAGAAACTTCAGTTTGGCAATGCTGTCAGTGACCATCAAAATGCGGTGGTAGTTACTAAAAGAAAAAAATACAGTTGAACCTGGATATGAGGGATCTAATGGAACCCTCCCAGAATTCCCACTTACCCAAGTTTCTAATTAAACAGGTCCCACTAACGGGAAGGAAGATTTAAGGGAACGGCTATTCTTAATATGGAGAGGTTGAGGATCGAATAGAGCATAACAAGATTGTTTACTTTTTACTCAGTTGAATTTGAGGTAAAACATTTCAAATAAGAATAATTAGTATCTGTCAATCGTCGCCTTTTAAAAGACTGACTAATAAAGATGAATTCCATTGACAATGTGCGCATGTGTACCCTGCAAATTGACGCCTTATATGGTTGAGTGCCCTTTGGATGCGTATTTTTATTGCATGCGTACATGTGACCATAATCGAAGACCTACGTATTGAAGACACACTGATAAACCGTGAATCACTGCAAGAATTCGATAACGAACAAACGTTGGCGACTATCTCTAAAAATAGGAAGAAATGCGTGCAAATAATGTAGAGATTCAATCCTGGATAAGGACAGTTAAAATTTTTCGTTTTTCTTTCGAATTTGGGACAAACGAAAACTGGTTCCAAGCTGTAAGTTCCTGTAAGAGATTTAAGTGGGGTCTTTTAAGGCCACTTTGTCGGCATCAAATAGCGAGTACAATATCACTCGGACGACCAGACTATCTTCAGATTAACGCCTGATAAAGAAGTGCCAAATCAGATGTGATCCTTTCTAGATTAATGGAATCCTGGTAAATAAAGCTTCTGTTAAATTCACTTAGAGCCGCTGCACGATGTCTACAATCGAGTTTTTATAGGCACGAGATAATCAACATTTTGGCTTGCTCATCCACCGCCCTACGCCTCCAGAATCCCTAACACATGGTAATCCGGGACCTTCCACAGCCGCTGGAGGAACGTTCCCCTGCACCCCTACGGATTACCGTCCCTTTTCAATCCGCTCACAATTTCCAAGCACGTTTCCCCATAAACACCAATGGCGATGAATTCCATGGTTTCAGCAAAAGTGCACATTCGAGGCACGCTCTGTTACGGTTGCTGCTAGGCCTATGCACCTCTCTCTCCAGCTATTCGTGCGCTCATCAAATATGCATGGACCTGGTTTAGCATAAGGTAAGCCGCAACAACATCGTCTCGCTAAGGCTCGCTCAATGTAAACAGTTTCATTTGAGCCGCTAAATGAATACTGCCGAAATGACCTACATCCAATGGCATCCAGCGAGGCGCTCGTTTGCATACAATGGCGACAACCTGGGATAAACAGTTATCAAGCGGCAGTCGTGCTTCGGGGATTGGAACCCACCCCAAACTAAGGGCTTCGGGATTGACACCCGCGTTTCCATCAAGGTTCCGTAGATCAGAAGCGATCACGTTATCGGCAATTGTAAAACGGGCTTGTACGTTGAATATTCTGAGAATCACCATAGAATGGTGGGAGTATTACATCGCTCACTGGTTGAAACTATAGTATATTTAAAAAGTCAAAAATTTTGTTAACCTTATAAGGTTGTCTTTTAGTCTAAAGTAGTCTAAACTTTTGCAAATCGCGACAAAATTAATCTTTATCGATGGCCACACACACAACGGGTTATAAATTGACAGTATGCTTGTAGCTTCCTGATGATGATAACGTTATTTTTCAAGATGACAATGCTTCCTGCCCTCGAGCTAAGTTAAAGGTAGATACTGAGTTATTACAGTCCAAGGATATTCAATGGATGGTGTGACCCAAAATACTCCAGATTTCTATCCCGTCTTTGGTCAAAACTCAAAAAGCTTGTTGCATCCAAGGCAACTACAAACAACCAGAAAATTTCAATTGCAAGAACTCAAAGTTGGTTTGAATAAGACAGCAGATATTGTAGTGTGAATCACATGTTGATTCAATGATATGTGGTATATGTGCAGTTGTAAAAGCCAGGGGACAGGCAACACAATATTAGCCACTGCACTGTTATCACTTTTTCCACACCATGCTATGGTTCAGTGTTCATCATTAAATACACAATTGGTGTATCACATCTCATTTTTGTGCAGAATGTAGCTTTAATAGCATTGATCTTTAATTCCCGCAAAGTTCTTCATCGTCTTCACCAAAATAACGAAGCCACGGGCTCCATTCCTATTCTAAAGATTTTTTGAAAGCCTAATGTTCCTCTGTGAGGTGCAATTCTCCATGGCTCCAGGCTCCATTCATGGCGGTTTTATCCTGCGCTAGGCATGCGTGTGATTAAGCTGAAAAGTGAGAATGCCGCGCTTAAATTATATATCCGCCGAATAAAAAGATTTATCATTGCATCCCATTGAAACGGGCTTGCCTCCATTTTTTATGAATAAGGACATTCGTGCTCCTCGAAACGCACCCGATAATCTTTGTCAAATCTTAATCACCCTGCGAGTAAGTGCCGTGCTTTAACGAAGCAAAGTCGCTGGCAGTTAAAAAAAAAGCCCCTGAAGATGTAGTTGAGCTTCTCTGATTGCTTTCATTTTTCTGCTACATCGAGTGGATGACCCTCTTTCCTGCGACTTCGCCTTGGATGCCAAGAACTGGTTATGCAGATCGACCCAATCTCGATCCGTTGGCGTAGATTCTAATGTGTAATCTGCGATAAGCTAAATGTAGCCTCCATTTCTAAGTGGCTAAGCCTCAACTCGGTTTCCAGCTTAACTGCTACACTGCTCGTCTTTCAAATTCCCCACTCCTTGGATGTCGCACGCCTCCACGACTAGAAATTGGCTGTTTACGTTTGACTTCATATCCTTTCTTCCAGATCCGGTATCGCCTGTCTTTTTTTGCATCATCCCCACCTACCCTCCTGCAAGTTTTATTGCAAATTAAGGATTACAACGAAATGCACAGGCATGAAATCAGCC
Organism: Rossiulus vilnensis; assembly: GCA_034700785.1. NCBI lineage: Eukaryota > Metazoa > Arthropoda > Diplopoda > Julida > Julidae > Rossiulus > Rossiulus vilnensis. The sequence continues at coordinate 15,896 of JAQIXS010004012.1, forward strand.
TTTCGGGAAAGTCAGCTATGAAACTTGAATCCGCTCTCGAGAAGGTACCCATACAGAAACAAGCCTCTTCTGGAATTTGGGAGATATTTACAATTTGACAAAATGGAGATTTTTGTACATGAAAGCAGTCGTGGATCCAGTCCCCTGTCGTTTTTCAGTGTATTTACTCGGACTGTTCAAATTCCCTTTAGCTTCAAAAAACGTATTCCTGCTACTTAGCTACGCCTATTTACAACAGGTGGTATAAAGATGAGAACATCTTTAGCGTAATAAGAAGGAATTGCAACATGCGCTCAATTCGTAGCAACAAGTTCTGACACTACAGATGTTGGAATACTCATGTGGTACACTCATGATTCCTTGACAAGATTGACTTTTTCCCCATCCTAAAATAGCCACGGTTTGAAATTCGTTTAAAATCAAATTATTTCTGGAAAAG
>JAQIXS010004013.1:0-16334 GCA_034700785.1 Rossiulus vilnensis
CCCAACATCAGTTGGTAACTATTCCCTTCTGTCTATAGTCACACTTGTTCGAACTCGTTCACATTCGTTGATGTTTTGAAGCATGTTACATTAAGAATTTGTGGGTTTAAACAAATTCTTATGTAGTTTCTTACATGCTCACAACAATCACCATTTAATAGAGCCTTACATTTCATTCAACATGTTATATTATAATGTTTAAATATTTTTAAAAAAAACGTTCAAAGCTTCATAATGAACTGTATTAAAACAGTAGATGTAGAAAAAATAAAGTTGAAATAATTTTAATTCATAAAAGCACTGTGGCACATATCAGCATTATACAGTGGATGTGAAAAACTACACAATCAATCATTTTCATACCAACACAACGAAAATTCTTTACGTAACATATTTTCCAACATGTTGGAATAAGCTTTGAGAGACAAATTTTGCGTTATGGAAATGCACTAGCATGAGTGGGTTGTGTGTGAACGTTTCAAGCGGTCAAAGTCGTGTTTGATCCACTGCATTGTGACAAAATGCGATTGTTTGTCAGCACCACGATTGGGTACATGCACCCATAGCAAATCCACCTTAAGGACTGTTTAAAATTGTGCAATTCACGAACCATGGATTTCAAACAGTGGGTCCTATTGAACGTTTATATCGGTCAGGCCTTTGTGAAGGGACAAGGAAGGCAGAATGGCTTATCACACTTTCAAAGTGTCTGGCATTACATATTTTCCGAAACGAAACTGGGATGATGGGCGAATGAAATATGAAAGACGGGATTTTAAAAATGTTTGCGAATCCCTTTTCGCCAAGCTCGTATTACGAAGACGGTCTATGTGCAATCACGATTAAAGCCGAGGAATGTCCTTAAGTGAGATTAGCAAAAGTTAAAAATTGGGCATTTTGTTTGGTCGATGACTTGACAGTAAATTCGCAGTAAGTCTCACCCTGGATGTGTGGGCACACCGACGACTATGACATAGGGCCGCAATTTGAAATGGGTGCACAATATCAGAAATACATGTATGAGGCCAAATTTTTGGTGAAGTCATAGGGTTATATTCTTGGAAGCAACCATATGAAGTGTTCTGTAAATTACTTGGGAGACTCTCGTCGCCTCAAGTAGGCCTACATACGAAGAATGTGATAGGTTTATCTGAGTGTTCTTAGGAATTTTGTTTGTTTTTTGGCCAAGAAAGCGTGCCTTTGATATGAAGGGTCCGAACGGAGATGAACTGGTTTTGCACTTTGTTTTTTCCTCGAAAATTTTCGGTGAAAAGCAACCGATTGCAGGCTGAAGAACCTTGTTGAAGTTGGTTGGGAAAAAAGCATCTTCAACGCAACCGTATGTGACGTCAGTCATAACCAACAATGACAGTCACAAAGTTGTTTCAAAGTTAAACATTTGGTGTGGGGCAAAATGTTGCCCCAAAAAACTACGCATTTCCATGAAATCAGACGATTAAAAAAATGGCCTGGCGACAAGATTGCTGGCTTATTTTTGCACAAAAATTATATTTGAAACGAAAAAAGTAACAAACAAAGGTAAAACATTTATCAGCATGTGCTTTACCAGAGCCATCGCAAATTTCAGATTCATCATGTGGCAAATATTTGAATAATTTTTGAGGGTCTTTCCTGCAATGCAATGTCTTTTCTCATATTTTATTAAATTACACTGCTTAGATGCAGGATGATACAACAAATATTCGTTATTGTGCATTGATCTTTAAATAAAGGTCTAATAAGAAATTATTTCTAATTTAACAAAATCATTATTCAGTTTCTGTACATGTACATGTATATGTTTCTGCATGAAGATAAAATCAGGTATCCAATAAAATAAGGTATTAGAGAGATAACAATGGGTTAATTAGCTCCTAACAAGTTTTACAGTGCTTCAGGGGCATTACCTCTTTGTTTTTCACTCATGAAGCGTTGTGAAACATCCTTGTATAAAATTAATATGCATGCATGTAGTTGACTGCAGTTTGCTCGTCACAATATGACTTGTTTTAACAAACTTTGTCAAATCTTCTCCTAATTTCCTTATTAAATAATTGAAGAGAACTACTGTGAGGTCACGGTAGTATAAAATAATCTAGTTAAATTAATGAAGGACTTCCAAATCACTCGTAATGGGTTCTAATGACCTAAAGCATGCAGACTAACCTTCCGGAAGCCTGCTTAATTGTTCACTCCAAGGGTACATGACACCCAACAGGATTAGACCAATTTGTTAACGTTACTTTAGTGATATACGGAAACAGACCTATAGATGTCCGACAAAAATAGATACCAAAGAATCGCAGCATGGCACGTAGGATTATGAATAAAAAAAGAGTGAATTTGATAGTTATAGCATCGATTTGTTTGGCGCAAATAAAATTCAAGACATAAGAGATTGATAGCCATGAATAATTTGCTTGTCACGGCAGCTATCTTTCAATATATTTTTGGAGCTGCGAAATGTTTTTGTGGTGTCGGCTATCTTCATAAATAAATCTCTCTTACCTGTAAAACTATGTTTCAAAGCTCTGCAAACTTGAAAGGCCAGTTTTTCACTTTTCTTCTTTTTTTTTGAGCTATAAAGTTACCAACATTTCCGAAATTAAATTCTTAATAATAAAACGACAAATCGTCCGCCCTTTCTGTATACTTTAAACATGCATCATCTTAACATTGACGTCACTCCTCTCTGTAGACCATTATCAAATTTACCAATACGTATGGAAGCCGACAGGTTGTGATTACAATTACCGACTCGTGTTGCACGATTCCTATTTTATAACCAATATTATTTATGGCTATATTACACGTTTTTTGTTGTTGTTGCTCATCCCCGAAAATGCAAATTCAACCGCCACGTTAAACCTCCTAACCTCTCAATATTGGGCATCTTCTTAGAAAAATAACTGGCCCAAATATCCTTCCAGTGAGTTTTCTAGCAAGAAAAAATAGCTTAAAGCATCATGACGGTTTACATCGTTCTCTGATTAGACTAACTGTTAATTAAACAGGGTTCCCACTGACCAATAGAAAACATCTGGAATTGCCAGGGAAGTAGGAACAGCCTGGAAATGCTAGGGAACATTCGGGGAAATTTAAAATTTTCATGTGAAAATCAGGGAAATTTTCCATTTGATAAATTGCCAGTCTTAAATTGCCATAATCTCAAGTGATTAACTGTTTATGATACTGCTCAAAATAGGGTGAATTTACGCACACTTTTATAATAATAGGGAATTTCCCTAATTTCCAGAGCACACATTCAACTTTCACGATAATAAATAAAAAGAATAGTAATTGGTAAATTTTGCTTCCGTTTTAGTCTATATATTCTTTATTAAGTTAACGAATTTTTTTCTTAAAAACCTGGAATATTCAGGAAAGTTAAGAATTTAATTTCGGTCCCTGTCGGAATTCATTTCATGGCAGTCCTAATTAAAAGGAGCACATAACAATTTGGAAAACTTAAATTACTGAACTTATACACGTATAACCTAAACAAACGAAACCGTACATCAAGTGGGAACTTTAGCACAATATCAAGTATTTAACTAGATAATTCATTGAAAAATTACATTACACCATATAGGTAGTGCTTATTGTTAATTATTATAATGTCCAAAATCCAGCAAATAGAGACGCCCACGAATAGTGTCTATAGCGTGTGGTATGTTGTCCTTGTCGTGTAATGGATGGTTGAAACCTACATATTTCATAGTGTACACAAAATGCATTAAAATGGGAAAAAACCAAGGGGGAAAAAGTCGGAAAACCTTTAAATTACAGATATTATAAAAAAATAAGCTCGACCAAGTGGGTGGTCCCCCATAACACTTAAGTGTAATGTTTATAGGGGTTGAGGGGGCTGAGCAGTTGTTTTCTCTTTATTTATTCTTTTTTACTTCGTGAAAATGCTGGGCTCTCGGCATAATTTACAAGTGGAAAAACTTACATTTATATTGATAAAAAATTGCAATTAGAAACCCTGAAAAAAACGCTACTGCTTCCATGCACAACATTGAAATTTGGTGTAGTAATAAAATGGGTCAATATTATGCACGTGGGCTAGTGACCATTTCATCCAGGAAGACACAATTATGAGTTTGTTTGGCCTGAGGTTAAATATTGTTCTAATGAAAATTCGGATAAGTTCCCAAATGTTGACATCGATCACTGGGTGGACATCGGTCAGTGCCCATCTTGCTTAGTTGTCGACAGCTACAAATCGCAATTGCGGACAGCTTACAAATAATATTTGTATAAGCGAACCCTGCTGTTAAAATGTAGGGTATGTGAAATGCAATCCACAATTCATGAACGACCCTTGCAGCGCTAACGGATACACGAAGGGGATGCAAAACGTATCTGTTAGCTCTTGACTTGAAATATTGCAGATGTGAATTTTTGAAATTGCATGCTGCTGAACTTTGTTATCGAAATTGCCTAACAGGAAGAATGTTACAGTAAAATTTAAAAAAATATATATCTACAGCAAAATATAATCGAAATCGAAATTTTAGAGAAGATATTACGGCGTTATCACTGACCTGGAATCTTGTTCTAATGAATACCTGAAATACCTGGAAAAGCCAGGGAAATGTTAATCATTCATGCAAAAGTCAGAGAAATTTTCATCAAATCCATAATCTCAAATGACTACTTGTTTAGAATGCTGCTCAATAGGGCGAATCTAATCACAATTATGCAATAATGATGAATTCCCTAATTTTTCATAGCACAGTTTATGCACCGTATACACCAGTTATTGTGTTAAAGACTTTCACTATCAACCCGTTTTATTATCACTAGAATTGGACAATCTCCATCCTCCTGCCTCATGTAGCATAATTATATTGTCCAGATAATATTAGTTCATTTATTTGGTCAATAAAAACGTCTCTATCATAAGATAAAGGACCAACAATTTGTCATACGTTGAAGTCCTTCGACAGATCATTAACTCAGAATTTTAATAACGAATCAAGATGATTTAATTTAGCGAGTTTCATATTTATATGATAACAATCACTGAAAAATGTCACTTAGATACCGTTATTTATCTCTAACCTCAGACGTCCTTCTTGAACGGTCCCTAAGGGGTCATCCATAAAGGACGCCCGGGGAAGGAGTTTGCGAAAACCGGACATGGGGGAGGGGGGGGGGGGAGGTGTCAAGGCAATAGGACGTCCGGATAGTCAGCTGGAATTTCTGAATTTATCACAGAAAGAAATACTGACTGAAAACTGGGTAAAAGTGACTGACAACTGAAGAAAAAACCCAATATATTTTGCTTTACTGATGACGGTGTTTACGATAAGTATCATAATCAAAACCACACAGTCGAGTACAGGGAGTCTAAAAATCATGAAAATTACAATACGTCCTTTATGGTTGGCCCCAAAGTACCCTAACAATTGCGTAGTAGCACCCTGTAGTCAACACTCATCCGCACCCGTGTATATTCACCGAATTTAACCCCACCTTGGCATTTATTCCCCACCCCCTAATCTTCCTTTTTTTTTTTCTTCACTGACTTTTTCAGTGAACTCTGGCATCTGTAAACTACGGGCACCAAGCAACATCCTGCCATTGGCATGCTAGGCTAGCGTGCAATTCCCCCACTAACCATTAACGGAAGACTTAACGGAGGATCTGTTACAGGGCTGTCGTCACCTTCACCATTTAGGGTGAATGATACAGCGCGTGCCTGAGAACTCCCCCTAAATGTGGTAACAGTCTGTTAGGGGCCATTTGCATACGCCATGCAGTTATTTGGGCTGAAAAGGCGTAAAATCGACACGTGTTCGCCACGTTTCGGACGCACTTTTCGGGGCTTTTTTAAAGGAAAAATATTTGTGGAGCCGTAAATTGGCTCGTCTCTGGTCTAGGGAAGTCATAATAATCGACATCGATATACAAAATAAACGGGAAGGCGCGGCTGGAAACGGGAGCGCCGTAAGGGGATGCAACATGTGCCAAGCCAATCTGTAAACAAATGGGGATACTGCAAGTCGTGCGCCCATTGGGGTCGCCAGAGGACGCTGGTGGGCAACTTCCGACATCTTCGACGGGATGCGGAAGTGCCATCTGTAGTTTCATCCATGAAAAACTGGAGCAACTACATTTTGTTAGATGTTTCGATCAGGACTGGATTTAGATATGGTGAGGCCTATATGCTTTGGTAGGCTGTATTGACCCTATGCGGTAGTCTTTACCAGAGAAAAAGAAATTTGAAAATAAGGTTTTGCAAAACTTTTATTTGTTGTAAATGGATTATGAGCTCCATCTTTACCTGCTTTACCATCTTTACCCTAATCTAAAGAGTTCAAGTTGGTAAATCGACCTCATCAATAGGATTTGGTTATAGTATAAAGAATATTTTGTATGTTGGATGTTTCATTTTTTTTAAAGTGATTACTTTATTAAATTTTACAATCAACTGCTCTATGTCGTTTTTTATATGTCGTATTTCGGTGTGGCGAGGTTTAACTACAGAAAAGCTGAAATTACCCAGAAGTTTATTGCAGTTGCTATGAATATAATTTTATTTTATGTATTGGGATTGTCTGCAAGAAACTGTTTGCTACAGAGCAGTCCAAACATTAGGACATCCAAGTTTTGGTATTGTTTATATATTGTTTTTATATGCATATCTTAATTTGAATTTATTTCAAAATGCAGTTCTTTTCAGTACGTTTAAAAATAATTAAAGGACGTCATATTTTACCTGTGAACAGCATATTTTATAGTAAACTTTATATTTTGACGTTATTTTATATTAATTATTATCTACTGCTGGAATTATCATCTACTGCTGTATTTTCATAATTAAAATGCCGTTTAACTAACTTCATTTGATTGGGTCGTCGATTTTTCGATCGACTTTTGATGTCTTTATTGGGAGCTTAATGGTTCACCTTACAGCTCTGGTACTCAACTTCCGAGATCTATATTAGTTTTTGCCTCATTACTTATTTATAAATTCCTACACAGGTGAGAATGAACCCTAGGATATCTGGCAACAAGCATTTGTCCTGTTTGTGAGTGTTATTTTGATAGGCATTGTTTTTTACGATGTTACTGGGTTGTTTTTCCTCTCTTTCACTCCTTTCACCTCATCAAGTCACCTGAAGATGATATCAGTAGAAAAAATTCTCCGTTTTTCAAAGGTTATAGCACCACGGCCTATTATAAAAATCGTTTTGGGAATCCTTTTTAATGAAGGGGCGGGGTGGCGCTTACAGGTTGTTGTTTTTTGGGTGGACCAATGTGTGCCAAGTAACCAGGTATGAGGCGACTGGAAGTCTTACCAGCAATCTTAAGTAACCTATAACGAGCAATTAAATAGTGTAGACAACATTGTGAGAAATTGAAATTCGGCAATGGGGAAAAAAATGGCGGCCGGGCTTCAAAAGAAGCGCAACGAGGAGTCCAGGCCCAGAGGAGACACCCTGTGCAGGAGTAGGCCAGTTAATTAGGACCAGTGCGTGCACTCTACCTGGGGAAAAATGTATCATGTGGATTCGAAAGAATTTAAAATTGCAATACATACAAAAAATGCCCAGAAAAATGTATTTGGTGCAAGCACCTATCCACCATCCATACCTCTCCATTTTTATGCTATTAACTTTTTAGTTCCTCAATTATATGTTTGCTATACACTCAGACCTTGCTGTACAGCCGCTCTTTATGCAACGTTTAGTTATAACAGTATTGTTGTTTTGTCAGTGTTTCACTATACGACCTAAAGTAATTAAACCTGGCATTTTCTAACACAAATACATGAAAGTGCATGGGTCTTTGGAGCGTTTGGAAGCACTTAGTTTATTAGATTGTCAAATGGTCACCCTCATTATTCACACTTTTTAATAGTGTAACCCTGAACATCCTGTTGAGCAGTTCAGACTTGATAATTTTTCTGCTGGTTTAAAGTGAATATGTAATTTGACCAAGTGGCAGCAATGGTGTCGCCAGCGAATCATCAGACTATTCAAAATATTTTGATAAAGTATTTTTATTTTTCAATTTTGTTTTGCTTTATATTGCTTAAATTATATAATGGAATATTAGTCTGAAAGTACCGTTAAATAAAATTAATAGTCTCAACTAGTACATGTACAATGTATATTTGATCACACCATCATAATCGTCATTCAAATTAATCTATCGTAAAGAAGAATTCTATCAGTGCATGTGGGAAAATAGGGGAAATAGTTATCATTATTATTTATATTATTATTATTCACTGTTTCACTGCTTGGATTCAGCAAATAATTTGAAAGAAATTACATGGTAGTGAGTATAATATAATATATTGAGTAAACCTTGCCTACCATTCTGTTTGGTACGAAATGCTGTAGTGACAATAACCGTTGATGATATCATCTAAGTATGCCTCATGGCATCAATTAACATAAAAGTAGTAATGGAGAACTAATCAATGAGTAGGATCAACAAGATTTATGCATTGTTGTTTTGCGAAAAGGCTTGGTATGGTTGTGAAACATATTCGTTGAAGTCATTTAAAAAAAGGCATATTTTAAATTGTTAACTCGTAGAGGTGCGTCAACTTTGAGATTCTAAGTATTATACCACGAAATGTATTGAAGTGAAGCCCAACTTCGATTTGCATTTTTGATTTTCTCACAATTGTCAGTATTCATGTATAGATGGATATTGTAGCCTGATACCGTAATTTAACACCTAAATAGCCATTTAATTCATAATTCATCCTCCTGACCTTTTCCCCTCCTTCATATTGTTATACATGTTTTATTACATAATTATATTATATCCAATTAATTTATTATATCAACTATAAATAATAGCCACAAGGGTAATAATCTCTTTTGAGCTCTCATGCTGTTGTTCTTGTAGTAATTTAACACTTAATGTGCCTACCCCCAAGGAACAGATACTTTAATGTCATATTTTATCATGCTGTAATTATTACGTAATATTGATGATAAGGTTACATTTTTGAATGTGCCTATGTGGTTGAACACTTCGCGATGTGTCTATACACTTGATTCAGTGAAAAATTACCTATTTGACTATGAACTTCTTTTTTTTTTCGCAATCGTTTGATAGTTTTTTTTTCATATTTCCTCTTGAATCGTAAGGAGAGATACAACTACGCATCTTATCTCAGTACCATCTACACATTTCAGTAAATGCAGTCATTGCAGACAGCATAGTACAAAATGATACCAGAATTACCAAATAAATGATATATTCTAAACAAGCGACATGCAAGCTAATATCCCGTATTATATCTTTTAATTAACGCATTCCATGCCAACCTAATGTCAAACTTCCCCCACCTCAGAAAAATGTCCTTCGGATTGATTCAACGGCATGTTTTACCCCCAACGCCATTCTCAAGGTTGGATCCACCAAGAATGTTTCATCATCCTTCGTTTATGTAAAAAACCAAAAAAAATTCACACAAAAAATCATTCGAGTTGTCTTTTTCGTGCCTTTTTGTTTATGCCCCGAAAGTATTCGTCATTTGGCAAAGGCTACGGTAGGGTGAAGTTTCGGGAAGTTTAGAGGGTTACCTGTTGATGACCTGGAATGCCAAACACGTGCATGTTGAGAGGGTGTAAGGGACCTCTGTCGTCTGCAAGTCAAAATGTTAGGCAAGTTATTTCGCCCCAAAAATCCACTCGAATTTTGGGAGATTTTTTTCGTTTTTTTTCTTCTGAAAGTGGCGGCTTCTTCTTATTCGAGTTCTCTGTCCGGACCTTCTTCTGTAATTCTTCAGTAAAAATTCATGAATTTGTTATTGGTATTGTTATTGTTGTTGATACAATCTGCTGCTGCGGTCATTTGAGTAGTTTTCTGGCAATTCTTTCTTTTTTCCCTCAGATATTTTTTTGTCCATCGTCTAACCCCCTCCTCGCCCCGCTATTGTTTTGTTTGCTCAACTGCAGAAAACTTCGTTAACAATTAGATAAATACACAATTGAAATGTTTCGAAGCACAAAATGGCCTCTACTTGTTGTGACACTCGGTGGAAGCCAAATGTTGAACCGTCAATCACGGTAGCGTGGCTTGGAACTTGCTAGTCATGGTGCCACAACAATATCTTGACCAGAAAAGAAAAAAATGGGCGGGGAGGGGGGAGATAAGTGTGGAGATGGGGGGAGGTTTGGGCGCCGCCAACATGGATGGGAAATACGAGAAGGAATTTGGTGAGAAAACCCCACTCCGACATCTCATTTGCTGAAAATTTCGGTAGCAGCCTGCCCCAGACCCCAAACGTTGCTTAACATAATCCAAGAGTAAAACAGGTTTAAGAGCTTTGAGGGGATTTCGGCGATTAAATGCTGGGTTTAATCACAATTTTGAAAATCCGAGTTTGGTGCAACCCGCCATGCCATGGAAAGGCTGGAAAAATACTGACCACTCTGTTTTGCTCTAGAAGATGATTACATGTATCCAGGATCTTGTCTAGATGAAGACTTCTCAAGGTTAAGAATTTGCTTACTCAATATTGTGCAGTATGTGCAGGGGAACATTTTGAAAATAGATTGAAAATAGATAAACTGAAACTTTTAAGAAGAGACTGAATCATATAGGGATGAAAACAGTGTTGAATGTTAGATAATTTAGATCGATGTTGAATTATTGCTCTATCAGCCACCTTTTATAGTTGACGACTAAAAGTTCATGTGAATTGCTGAGGGCTGCGCCGTGTGAAATATGGTCGTCCATTAGGGCCTCCATTATTTTTTTTAAAATTTGAAACTGCCCTTTTTACAAATAAAAATAAACCTTGAAAAAGATGTGCTTTCTTTTCTGGCGTTGATTTCAACAATTTTTCAAAACTTTTATTTAAATTTCTATTGGATTATGTTTTGTGGAAATGTTTCAGGGAAGAAATATGCAGCAGGCCAATAACTCTTTGGCGTTAATTTAATATTCCAAAATGTTTGATAATATTCCGTTTAATTATAAAAAATGAAATACATTTTTTAAAAAAACGTTATGCGACCTCCGTAAATACATGAAGATGTTTCCCTGCAATGCAATCTCTAAAAATAACATTTTTTTCAAGTTTATTTGTTTACTTTTATAATAAAAAAATAAATAAATATATTGGACGTTTTCAAATTATAAAAAATAACGCAGAACCAAGAGGACAACCAATTATACACAGAAAAAATAAATCTAGCAGTTAAATTTACATATAGCAAGTATTGAAGTATATTTTTGCATGTTTTATTAGGTCGGGCTCAAACAACAAACAGCCATTTGAGATTGTCCTCATTAGATTCGTTAATTGACTTCATACTGTTTATCACCATACAGTCCTATTATCACGCTTACTTAGTGGACTTGTAAGGTTTCTCACATTGTTCAGGCTGTCATCTGTCAGGCAGCAATTAGCAGGCATAAATGAGCGCAATGGAAGCCCATTCTAAATGGTCAAAACAATGAAAATGCAAGAGGTGCATCTGTCGATGAGTGGCCCGCTAATAAGAAACTGGACGCGGGGAGGGATTGAGGATAGGAAGCCGGGGGGGATGGATGTGGGGCTACCTGGATGGTGGGCACGCCCGTCTCGGGACGCCCAAGATTGGAAGATTGAGTGCGTGTAAGAATTTAAGGTAGAGCAATTTGCGAGAAAAGAATGGAGAAATACAGTATTGCATTTGACTTAAGGGACCGTTTTCTGGGCTAGGTCATGTTTTATTTCGGATGGTTGAAAAAAATTGGCCACCCCTGTAGGCGGCTCCCTCCTCGAGCGAGACACCACTCCAGCCGAGTTCAATATTGCCCAAATCTTCACATTCTTTCACCTTTCGTATTTCGGGCCTTGGCCATATTTCACATCTTTGGCATTCCAGAGGGACTATACTCAAGTATACTCTGTTTGCACAATCGCACTGCTGTGGGGTAGCAGTATTTATGAAGTGCGATGACACACATTTGAGCCAACGTTGAGGTAGGTGGCGCTGGTTGGGCTCAACATGCATTCCCGAAATATTTATACACTTATCTAAGCTGTAAATTGTGCATTTTTCTCACACTTGAGCAATTTAAATTAACCGATAAGGTACAATAAAAGTTAGAAAGTTGTATTCGTTTACATTTAGATTTTTACAATTAGCCAAGCATTGAACTGCATTCATGTGATTATTCGGAAGTTTCCAGACTTAAGAACCTGGTGATTGACTTTACAGTTATACATGTAGGTAAACCTATTTAATAATACTTGTATCTGTACTGTAGACCATACATGTACATGTACGTTTGTGAAAGCGCTTCTGCTCAGTCCATCTGCATGTACACTGTATGCAGTTAATGGGGAGTAATGAACATTTGAAATGGACAATTGATTTTTTAAAATTTGGACGATGCATTAGGAAATATAAAAATTGGTAGCGATGTGCAAGTGCTTTATTCCACAAATTTGAAGTGTGATTATTCTCTTGAAAGCTTGTTCTATAAATGAAAAACACCATGTGCAGATACATGTAGTGTTTGGCGGGCTTACCAATCTGAAGAAGGTTGGTCATGAGGTTAAATTAATTTGCAAAATCACCTTATGCAGTAGGTATGCATTACAGTAAGTTCGGGTAGTGATATTTCTGAATGCATGTTCAGTTTTACACTGCATAGATATTTGTCAATATCTTATAATCCAATTTATTTTAATAGCAAACATGTAGCATCGCAGAATTTCCCTGTTTTCAGACAAAATCGGGCTATTATGACGCAATTTTATGCTGCATATTGATTGATCAATGTAAAACATAAAAGTACAAATACAGTTTTTGAGGGACATTTGCCTCCCATGACAGTAATGGTTTACCTTTTTTGAAGAAATACCTCGCAGCTATTCAAGCTAATTAATTTGGGGCTGTTAAAATAAGGTTATTCCCAATTAGAAAAATAAGACACGTTTCATTAAGACATGTTTTCCAGCATTAAAATTGCATGAAATGATTAAATTAGCTTTACTGGCAATGCTTCTGGTATATGTTTATTAAAAAAAACAATCTGAAAAAACGCCGAATAGCAAGTTTTAAAATTCCAGAACCATAACAGCATATCCTGCTTAATTTTTTCGTTTTTCATGGCCAGCCAACGAAACAACGCCGACATTTTTCGGTTTTACATGCCAGACATCTTGACAGTAACGATGTTTTATATTTCAAACATGTGCCTCGGTGTGCGGCGTTAGTTCGCAGACACTGAGACAGGGAGATGGCTGCAGATTTTCCACTAAGCTCATAAAGGGCTTAAAATATTTAATGGCGAAAGAGTGACACAATCAATGGCATAAATCGCTTTACATGGCTGCATGATTTTGTTTACTCATGTACAAATACCCCCCTAAAAAGTGCCAGAGGAGAAAAACAACGAGATAAAAAGTGCTTGATGATCGATGAGGGTGTCTCTGAAACCTTGCGCCAAAATGGCTGGGGTTATCCCCCTTAACCCCCCTTACCTCACTCTGGTCGTGCAGCCCAGTGCCAGGCCGCACTCCCATGCACCCAAATCAAAAAATTTCAGGTATCTTTTAAAAACTAGCAAATATGTACACCTTGTTAACGCCGGCAATGTCGCACCCTCACCCTGATAATCTGATAAGGCAATAAAAAAATCCCCATACTCGATCTCGATGCCTGATAACTTTGACTCGGTATGGCTGCAGGGTGGCCACAAAAGTGGGCAAATGTCATCGTGTTTGACACCACTTGGACAAAAAAAATGTGTACCCTTCTCGGAGTACATTAGCGCTGGTTTTGAGGAGGATAGAAAATCATCCGGTATAAAGATAGTGAGAGCAACTCGCATTAAATTGGACAGAAAATGGCGCACTCAAATAGCGTGCCTGTGACCACCATAGACTATAAATAAGGGGGTGAAATGTAAGACACGATTTCCTCTGCAACGTGTTCTTCCGGTTTCTAAATAGCAGGCAATTGCGGACATGCGGAAGAAATGTCACACGCAGATGAAGAGTAGTGTACATTTTAGCTATTGCTTAATTTTTGTGATTGTATTTTCAGAATTGTTTTAACTGGAAAAGAATTTTATTATTATTTTATAGCTGCTGTTGTAATATCTGATAAGTATAGAAGTAGACGAAATTGATTTGAAAAATAAATGTTTTCAATTATTTGCATACAGCTGCATATTACATGTATAATATGCAAAGAAAAAATGCATTTGAAATGTTTCAATTTGGGTGTATTTTAGAATGAAATACCAATGCATTTCTTTTGCGTGTGGGAATAAAACCTAGAAGATAATACAATATTTAATATAAATTCGTCAGTATTCTGCATCAGTCATTCAGCATTGCTCCTACACGATTACAACTGTGGTATTATTGTCAGTTTTTGTTAATATTGAGACGTTATTTCGAGTCACGTTTTAAATAATCTGGAAAATCATTAAAGATTCCGCTTATAAAACGTATGCGATTTGTCGCATGCCATCAGATGTTGGAATTCTCTTAATTAAAGATAGTCTTAAGGTACATGCACAAGAGATTGGTGACCACACAGATGAGGTGCTAAACGCCAAATAAATCTGATGAGGGCATCAAATGAACGAATTTGTACTTGAACGGGAATACATTTTCGCAACCGTTGGTTAAAACATGAGTAAAAGTGCATAATTTGCTCATAACTGCTTAAGACTGGATTAACTCTGTTAAAATTCCTTTTGTTTCAATTCAGTTTTCCCCAATCTTATTGTTGCCACCCGGATCGACATGACGCTTGGGGTTTCCCCCAAGTGCAAATGGTTATCCGAAACCGGAAGAAGTTAGCACACATTACATAAGGTGCACGGAGTTTCGATCAATGTTGTTGACGTTGTATTTGCGTGCGCTTTTCCAATCCTTTATTAAATACATTCAGACTACCATCTATCACAAATAAGACATTTCCCTTTTTCTCCATTTTCCGATTGCGAACCGTGGGTTCAGATCAACAGATCCATAAGATGATAACGAATGATGAGACTTCAAATCAAACAAGGACTAAAGAAAACTCCCAATTGCGTATTTGGAGAAAGTTCAGTGGCAAATATTGACTGTATAATCTGACCGTTTTCGTTCGTCTAGTGAATTGACACTAATTGAAATGCCAATTTGACTTGGGTGAAAATTTGGGACAAATCATAAGTCGGAGGCGTAAAAGCTTTTTGTCTTACCACAGCAGCTGCTTTTTAGAGAAATGTCAAGGTGATCAAATGTTTAAACTTTCGCCTTTAAAGCAGATTGCTAGTTAGAAAACTTTGTTTGATTTGTAAGAAAATTCGATGTGAATGAAAAACTCATTATAAGGAATATGGACACTTTCACAATTTAATTGAGGTATCCTAAACTGATTTCTTCATAAACACATTAACAATTTTAAAAATAAAACTTTTTTAAATTATTTTTGGGATAAATTTAGGAAAGTATTTTTTCTGTGTTGAAAAATTTAATCGATATTTTTGGAGAAACCGGATGCAGATACCATATATTAATTTGAGAACGTGCCAAATTCTTTAGGTATTTTAAGCTACATGTATTTTTCTTTTTTTTTCTTCAAATCATTGTTTCATTTGTAAAATTGCAAACATGTACATACACAAGGTGTGTACGGATTTGCTTAAAACCTTTCTTAGTGTGAATGTTCTGACATTCTGGGCTGCCAGATAGGTTTAGTTTTCAAATTTCGCATTGCGAACAGAAAGTTGTAGAAATACTACCTTCTTTCGTTGTTTTCATGTTTCGTTTTGTTGCCAAGCCAGTTTGCCATTAAAATAAGTTATGTCTTTCTTTACTATATTTTGATAGAGTTTGGATGGAGTTGTGTAAATATATTTTGTTTGCCCAATTTGCATCGAAATAAGTCGGGGTACCTCAGCAAGCCCTTTTATCATGTACTTGAAGTTAATAAAGTGTGGCCAGAGACCAAGTATTAGACTTAAATACACATGTTGGCCTCTACGCTATTGATTTAGGGGATTGGAGCATCCATTAGATGCCAATTTTGCATTACAATTGACTTCTTAAGACATTCTTAACGGCATATTTTCCTCTCATAATATGACTCATCTGGTTTTATGGATGACCTTTACTTGACTACAAGTCGTAAAACGGATAAATTTCTTTTAACGATTGGAGTCAAGAGGCAAAATCCTCTCCTTTTCCGTTTGTATCTTTCAAAAAAACGTTCAACAAATGACTGACTTTTTTATTGCATGCTGGAGAAATTCATGAAATTAACTAGGATTTTGGACAATTTTGCAATAAAACAGCTGTCTAGCATGCTTGAGCGTAAGGAATGATGTCGTGTCTTCGTTTTGAATCAAAA
>JAQIXS010004014.1:0-16333 GCA_034700785.1 Rossiulus vilnensis
ACTGGGACTTGGGAAAATGTCCGTTAATTAGAGGTGGCCGCTATTTAGAGGTGTCCGTTAGAGGAGGTTTTACTGTATAAATAAACGAACATTTTTAAATTATAAAAACATAATGCTGGCCTTTTGCTTCAAATAGTTACTAAAGTTATATGAACTGGGATGGACACCCGTTTTTACGCGAGAAAAAATGAATTTAGCAAGTACGGTAAAGCATTTGAAGCAAAAATGTGAGTAACGTATTGCGTGGTGGGATTCCTTTTGGGTCGACCTCATTGTGTAGTTATTATTCCTCCCTCCACCGCATTTTTAGAAGTAGAACTTCCGAAACGATTATGCACCTACATAGGTTTAGCATCTGTCCCACAGATCCAGTCCGTGTCCTAGACGTGACTCGCGGTTGGAAATGCTCCGTTCAGTCCCTGTCATAAGTGAGTAAATGCACGGGGTAATGGGAGTCGGATTAATATGGCTGTCTGCTTGGCTAATGGCAATTCAAGGACCCCCACCTCAGTGCGTTTCTTTGCCTGCAAGTGCGTCTCAGCCACTGACAGCTTATGAGAAAAAATGTCTTCCCTTGAAATATGCGAATGACAATTGTCTCTCGGTTTCTCTCTCGGTGCTCTCCTACCTCTTAAAGCTCTCGGGAGGACTCGTTAATTGTCGTTAGTGCCATAGAAACTGGGAACTGGCCGGATTTATGGTTGGCACAAATAATGGAAACTAATTTTCCCTGTTGGAGCCGGGAACCCGAAGAAGTGATTGAATGCAAAATCGACATTCTAGTGGCAAAACCTCCTGCCAGGGGAGGATCAGGGGGCTTACTGCATACTTCTGCCGCCGACTTAATTAAACCAACGCCCCCTGCTGAGTTACACGTTAAACACTCGCGTCTACTCCATTGAGGAAATTCTGCTCTAAGTAATTTTCGAACAATAAAAATGATCCCGGGACGCGGGTTAAGGGCAGAGGTCGCCAGCGGGAATACCTTTCACGCTTCTTCGTCCAAAATGCTGTAGTATTTCCTCACGCACACACTGCTGTTTCGGACTTTTATGCGTCGTATTTCACCTGGCTGTATTTTCAGCGAGGTTGACTCCAACGTAATTGCCACTGTATGCCAGCTTATCCTCATCGGGGAACATCAGTTGACCCCTTTGGGTCTGCTTTAATAGAAGGGCTAAGAACCTTGCTTTCCGGTCAACCTCTCTTTAATTCGATAGGGCACTGGGCCATTTTTTTATTACAAAACAGTGGGGTGTTTGGATCAACAGGTTAGTTTATCCTGTTCAGCTGCGCGTAACTCGAAGGAGTAATGGACGTTAGACGTGTTCAGTGTAGTTTTGTGATATATGTATCATTTTGTGTAAGTTTTTAAGTACGATTGATGCGTTTTGCAACTGTTGCTTCCGCATTGCACGGAAGCCACTGCAGTTATTCGATGTCAAATGTTAATGATTGGATTCTTTAAGCACTAAGATGAATTTCATGAACGCTTTAAGCGGAAAAAAGGATCTTCTTGAAGCCTTTAGAAAACAGTGCTATGCAATGTACATCTCAATACATACAGTAAAATATCTCCTAATTTATCTGAATACAGACCTTCTACATTGTACCATGATTCAGATTTAAGATACACAAAATCGGTATAAATGAACGGTATAGACTTTTTACAATACATCTTTAGGCGATTACCAATCTTATTTTCCGTCATTCGTTTTGAAACATGTGTTGACATGGATTCATGTTATTAGCGAGTGTGCATTTACTCGCGAATACTAATAGGAATAAAAATCCTGGAATTGGTTTTCAATGAAATTAATTTGACCACAAACGGATGGAATGGAGTGTTTTTTCTTGAGTTTAAAAATGTGACCTAATATTTTACTTCATCTTAATTTACACATGATGTAATAGAAAGATCGATCAGAACAGCTGATCTACCACGTTCAGATTCAGCAGTCTTTGTTAAAAAGTGTGAAATGTAAACACAACAAAAAAAAACGAAGATAACAGCGATTAAGTGGTAATTAGGAAAATAATTCGGGCATCTACTTTAATGCTAATTATTTATGTCGCAGCTTGGGCTCCGTCTGTTTCGCATTTTCTCGGGTTATTCTGCGGGTGGCCAACTGTCTCGTCCGCCTGATTAACTAACGGTTTCAAGTAGTTGCGGGCTTCGGGCGACTGTTAAGAAATGCAATTTATATGTAAATCGGTGGCTGAAACGCGATTAGGCGTGATTGATGCGAATATTTTGTGTCGGACCATGACGACCTCCCCAAAGCTCTGCTTTCCAGAAAGAATCCCACCAAGTTGGCTATTTTATCATTACCAGGTATCAGTACTAGAATGTTCGTAAACTGGGGATGTAGTTATGAGATAGAGAGAGAGGGAGTCCAAGTGCCATACCTCGTTCGGCAATACAAATTCAGCGCGAGAAACCATGCCCAGTGCATGACCTCGGACACCTATGGAGTGTCTGACAGCAGGGGAGATCGTGGCGACGGGGGTGGCACCATCGCGCCCCTAACGGAAGTCCCGTGCAAGGAGATTGCCTGGCTCGTGCCTCTGGCAAAATTGGTATCGAAGCGGTCAACTTTGTAAGTTCAACACTTGTTTGCGGGACCATTGTCAAAGGTTTATCTACATTCCGATAGTGCCTTTGAGATATCTATCATCCATCGCATGGAGTTCCAACTCAAAGCGTGGGTTCATCTCAGACACCTCTTTCCTGCATCTTCTGACAAGCAATTTTCTGATATTAATCATTTTTAATTAAATATGCAAATTTCTGGATGTCAGTGTCCAACGTGTCACACTTTTTACCTTAATTGGCAACGTGCAGGCCTGTAGCCTGGATAAACCACGATGCTATATCCTTAAATTGCGTGAACCAGATTCGTATCAGGTGTTCGAGGCGTCATTTTTAAAAATCTTAAACTCCGTGAAACGTACATGTACTTCAGATTGCACTTGAACATCGTCAACATGCAGCTTTTTCTGTGCTGTTCGTTTCATTTTGGGGAAATGTATGGTTTGCTTTATCTATGGTACCGATATATCGAGGTACGCCTTATCAACATAATAACAATAACTACACGTAGCAATTTAATCAATTTATTATTAAGAATGCTAGCAGTAGTTTTCTCTACTGTCGAAGTAGTTAAAGATATCAGTACAACAAACAAAACAAACCCAAATGCACTTCCAATAATTAATATCAAGGCTGTGTTTGATTGTACCATGAAGGATAGGCCGGAAAATTTGCAGTGATTATAAAATGCAGTGATTTAAAGAAGTGTATTTTCTCGGTTACAATTTTGGCTGCGTTAATAAGTTTACAACATATTTACGTCTATTTTAAATACACGAATTAGAGCTCATTTTGCACGTGCAAAGAACCGCCTTGTTTGGCCAAGACGTCAAGTATCGTGTTTTAGCAGGCCTTATTTTCTGCCTTCTTCTCATCTTATGCAAATCACACCAACACGTTTTATAGCCGTTCTCATCCTTTTCTTTACGACGTGTTCATTACTCTTAATTTTCCTTCTTAGAATCCTTCTACTGAATTAATCTGCCATATTCTCGCTTATTTTTCTTACCGAAATCCTTTGTTGCCCCTTCTCACCAGCAAATGTTCCCTCAGCAGCAGTCTTGGCAATCTATTCACGCACATGTTTAGCATTGTGGCGCTCAGGAAAGGGTAAAAAAGCTGAAGTTTCTGAGCCGCGATGTTTGTGTTTGTATATAATGGCGTTGGCGCAATTGTGTTGACTAATCAGACGCTCGAAAGTCATCCGACTTCAACGCACGCTGCCAAATTTTTTAATAACTTTTGTAATTAAGTGCGCCATTCACTGTATGTACCTTGGAAATTGCTGCCTTTAATACGCGATTGGAACCTCCTTTATAACGCGATGGCTAATTAGTAAAGCCCGTAATAAAATTACCATCACGCCAGCTTATGGGATATAGCAACAAAGGAGTTTGAAGCAAGTTTTTGTGCGCTTGGTGCTAAATTATTGGAGTTTCTATTTCAATGGGAGCTTAAATACACACGCACACAGACGCGCAAAAATGTAAAAATGATAGGCCTATCACATTAAGTGAGCTTTAGTACATCGTTTGCTTATCATTTAGCGAAGTAGTTTATTATATAGGCATTATTAAGGAAACGAAAAAAGTGGTTATGAATGCCATAGCGCATCGTGTCGGTGTACATGCGAGAAATTGAAGGATATAACTTGTAATTTGTATGCATATATAGTGTTGCTTGGAGTTTGTAGCAACCCTTTTAGCGTACGAGTGTTGCATATACATGTACACTTTACATTTATAGTAGGCCCCTAGGACCTAGGTTATTGATGGAAAAATTAGTCGGACCTAGTAAGTAGGCCCTAATCTTAAGGGGGAGAAACATGACACGTGCATTTCTTTTCTATTCTATTTAATGCCCTAAAAGCAGCACATTAACGCCATTTGGTGGGGGGTCAATTAGTTTTTCCCTCATTTAAATTCATAAGTGAAACTACAAATTTAGAGCAGTTAGAAAATGGAATACATGTGCATGTATTTTAAAATTTAAATGACGTTTCCACACTTCAAGTTGAACACATGTGGAGAACAACGTTGAAAGGAAATATCAAAATAAAATAATGCCAACACTATGAACTGCTGAAATACATGTATTTGCAAGTTAAGATTTTTGGCTTGTTTATACATGTGCATTAGACGTATATTTCTGGTAATGTTTAGTTGCCATGCTCAGAATATACTTGAAAAAAGCTGTTTCGATGATTGACTTGATGGAAATAATTTTCCATTACATGTCGTCCTTCGCATTAACAAAGGCGAATTATGTCTCTGGATTCAAAATAACATTTCACTCTTCTCGTTACCTTACCCTACCAGAAGTATTGACTAAAATAGAACTGGATGTTGAAAATGCCGCTTATAGTTAAATTTCGATAATTACTTCTCAAATCATTTATCGAAACATTGACGTCTCAGTGCTCAGTTATTATTTGTATCAAGCTGCGACATTCAGATAGGCCTAAATATGTGGATCGTATTGAATCATGATTCTGAAACAATATTGGAAACTTATAAGAATCTATGATAAACCGGTAATATTTTCATTAAACCATTTTCTTTCAAATACAGCAGATTTCATAGAAATTCGCAGTGACTTTTATGACAGCATATACAGTGTATACCTATAGAAATTTTAAGTTTTGTGAATTGTTGGAAGTGTATGAAAATAAATTGGCTTAGTTTACAAAATATAGTAAATGGGATGCTAATGTAAGGTTATTTAAAGAAATAAATTGTCCAAGCAATTTAAAGATAAAGACCAGGCGAAATAAGAGTATAATTTGCAAAGTTTTAATTATTATCGGATAGTTCTTTACATCGTGTGGGTAATTTAGGAATAGATGTACAATGATGTACAATTCTCTATGGCATAATTTCTGATTAAGAAGCTCTTAGTTTATGTATTAAACGATACAATTTCATGTAATTTTGAGTATTTTGCTAATCAAACTGGCGTTCATGCAGTAATGCAATAGCTGAATTTATCTTTCGATTAGTGCAATTACTATACGTCTGTCTTATACATGTCGTTTTAGATTAAAATGGCTCGATGAAATGAAGAAAACATTTTATAAATACAGCATAGCTTATAGAAGACGGATCTCTGTATTCATTTCCTCTTGTCATGGCATCTTACGTTTTACATACTGTACATGTGTATTCAGTGTGTTATGTGGACGTCTAATTACATCACTGTGCCATACCGTCCATAAATTTTTACCCAAGCTCGTTCTACTTCTTCCCATTGTCTTCATATCTGTTTATAGGGAGGTAGTTATAATTTGAGATAAGAATTTCGAGCAAGTGTGCAAGCACCCATAGTTTCAGTGGCACGTTTAACAGCTTCCCCTAACGCTCTCTAATATGTCGAGATAGCGTGTGTAGTCACCTTTTAATAACATTACCGCAGTATAGGACGTGTAAATCACGCCATCCCACAACCTATGCTTTTTGCTGTGGAATTAAATCTAATCCAAACAAAGGCTTTAATTTACCACAAAATTGCAATTTCTGGAACAGCGCGTAGCACTTGAGTCTAATGGATGCGGTGCATTGTGCATAAATCGGAGAGAAAAAAAACATCGCAGGTATGCAATTAAAATTACTGAAAATGTCAACAGGGAAAGACATTCTAAAAGGCTAATTATAACTTCGCAGGCATGAAGATTTAACAAAGCACACATCGAGTGCCAAATGCTCGGAAATTCCTTAAAATGCACTAAATTTACGCATGTGTGAGCCAAAACCCAATTAAAGTAACGCTGCATTCCCCCCACTTAATTAGTGCAACAACCCATAGTCGCTTTCGAGGTTTATTTATCTGTGCCCCTGCTAAGAAATTAAAACGAGAGTAAAAAGTTTGCAGTGTTAGTTTATGCTCTTCGACTATGTAATGGGACCGAGCGCGTGAAAACCATTAATTGTTACCCTGGTTTTCATTAATTCAGCAATACCCTAATATGGTTTACGCCATAGCATTTGCATTCTGGAGTCAGAGAAGAGGGTAGATTGGTAATAAATTTTGAGGTGATTTACAAAAAAAAAATAGCCTGCTTTGCATTTCATTAACGCTCGAATACGATTCGATATAATCATTTATAAGGATTCGCAGAGCTATTATAAATACACTTCGCTTTTTAACTTAAGTCGTAAAATAGAAAAAAATGGCCAGTAAATAGCATTAGTTTTTATGTGAATAGCAACCTCGCACGGGCTCTTAAGATAGCACGTGGTCAATGTTACCATATCAATGTTATAATCGGATATTAGCCGTCACGTTATTTTCATTGATATTCCCTTTTTGATGGTATCATAATGGTCATATTTGCTCATCACCTATTTTGTTTGCTTAAAGAGACAATTCTTGCCAAATGTGTTGTAAATACAGTGTATGTACTTTAAACTTTTTTTGGTGTCGCAACCACCGTTTTGGTGCATTGGAAAGTCCATAATAAATAAATTTAGACCCCATACTTATCCATACCATCTTATGTCAGGGCGAAATATGCTTGTGTAAAACATTTACATATACGATATTACCGTATTTTTTGTAGTTTAAAAGATGGCTTAAAAATAAAAATGAAGTGACGATAGATGTCTATCGTCTTTCTAATAATTTTTTTCTTTTTCATGCTATTGTTATTGGCAACAAGCCATTTGATTTATCTTATACTAATGGCGTATACAAATCCTATATGTGGATCATTCATTTATCCCTCCATAAATCATTAAACCAATTTGCTGACAATGAAGGATATCGTTACAGCAACCGATATGCGAGAGCACATGAAGCCATTGGCTTCAGCCCTGACTTCTTAAGATTTAATATGTTCATTACGAATATACTGTAGTCATGTCACGACAGGATCATTTTTTATCAATTCGTAAAACCATTCAAAAGAATAAATCAGTTCAATAAATTGTTACCAGTTTACCCGCCTTTCACATGCATTGTTTTGGTAAACGATCTCATGTAATCCGATAAATGTAGGTTAGGTTCTCAGTTTTAGCTAGATAATTCTAAGCTAAATGCATCGATTAGAAATTCAAGTATATTAATCTGAAGGATCTAAAAAGATGTCATTGCTGCATTAAGCACATTTAAACGTATTATCAACTTCGGCTTTAAGTTGACGCGCCTTCTCCGTTGCATACCGATGAAATTCAATATTTTATCCGAAATGCGCTTTGCGTTTTTGCTCATTTTATTTGAAGCAATCACCATGGGTCTATAACTTGCATATTCATTAATACACAAGAGAAAATTAATGTAAAGTAAGAGTGTATAGGAGGGAGAGTGGGCGGTGTATAATCTTTTATGGCTGTGGTATTCGGTCTCAGAACAGCGAGCTTATTACATGAACGTAAATTTCAGCATGAGATGAATATTCATGTTATATCAAGACTATTACGCTTGGTGCGCAAAGTAATTTACATAACCAGGGAATGAGTTAAATTTGCTGAAGCCAACCGTAAGCTAATAAATTAAGCAAAGGCTTTGAAGAATCAGAAACCAGATAAATGTTACATCAAGATCTAGCATTTTCTGAAATGCGTTTTCAGGGTTATGCACACGAACGCAATCGTTGCAATGGCAAACTCAGACGTTGCGTACGGCGTTTTTTTAAAAATGCGATTAGGAAGCGAACTCATTTTAATCATCTGTTTGTACATATCTGTGGGGTCATACAATATTATGTTTTCATATAACATAAGTGTGCTATTATTTTATTAACATGATTTATCAATACATGTTCTTTTATTTATATAAGGCAACATAGTCTTCATTTGCATTTACTGAATTAATGGACAATATTTTAATATAAAATATATGGTTCAGCAAGTTTTGAAAACGCATCTGCTAACCATGCATTATCCTTATTTTATATATCATTGTTAAATTTTAAGGATTCCTCATTCTGTGTGTCAGAACTGTTTGTAACGTTAGTTGGAACGTATTTCATAACATTTTTCGTTATAATATAAATCGGCAATTTTAAAGTAAAATGTGTTAAAAGATACCTCTCATCGGTAATACGACTCATATTTTGTAGCAGACAACTCTTAAAAGTTCTCAACTTTTCAAACTTGTAGAATGTATTTAATCATTTCACAAATAAATTGATAATTTACCTACCCATGTACTACAGGCCACTTGTTTCAGCGTTTAAAAACCACTATGACTGCGAGGTGTTTATAAACTGGCGTGGTCGACTGTGCAGAGCGAAGTAGGCCATATGTGGCGTAATCGCAATTTCACGCATGCATTGCAACATTTATGCAAAACAGTTTCTGGCTCATTATATGCCAATGGAGTCATGGCCTTCGAATGAAGATATGAAAATGGATAGGCTTTGCAAGCATCATTAAAACTTCTTCAAACGCGTTTTGCATGCATGGTCAGCGTGGCTGCTGCACTACATTTTAATAACAGGGAGAACATTTCTGCACATAAAATCAGCATAATAGCCAATATAGTTTATAAGCCATAAACTCAAGCACTGAATATGAAAGCATTTGTATACTAGCACAATGAACAACATCTTAACTTACCCAAGAAGAAACTCTTGCGTGTGGATTATATTTACAATGCTGATAGGGAAAAATATGCGTTTGAAGTCGTCTTTAAAGATTCTTATTTTAGAAGAAGCGAGCTTGAAATCCTTTACTCATTTAGTTAAACTGATTGTGGTAGTATAATGGAAATGCGAATAAGCACGTAATTGCTCATCTTAGCTGATTGTTTAAATTCAGTTAAATACAACTTGTTACCCTGTCATCAAAGAAATGTCTGGGTGTTACCAATCTGGGTGGATCCAGATAATCTCAGTTCCCTAATTGGATTGGAATGACAAATTACGTATACCTGAATATACTGTAATTACTCACATGAAAAATGTGTAAACCATTTTGTTTTAATCCTTTCAGTCGGATTAATTCAATTGGAATGATCAATGAAGAATACAAGCATTATTTAGTTGCATATCATTTTGGTGTTATGTAGGGTTCAGCTATAGAATTATGAATTGCTTATTAAATGCATTATTAAGAAGTTTCCAACATGTCATGGAGTCAATAGAATTAATAAAATTATAATACTGAAGGAGAAATTATTCCCAAGTGATTTAAACAAATGTGATATCTAAATAATTTCCCCATAACCTAGTCTGTGATTTGTTCGATGTTTTTATGGCTGAAATGTTTTATTAATGGAGAACGAAATAACACGAGCAATGCTCGCAGAATCGTGTGCATGCATACATGTATCAAGCAATTATTAGAAGTTATTTCTTAGCTAATTTCTGGCATCACGCTGGTATCGCCGCCTTGAAGCTTACAACTTATGTAAATATTCATGTAGCCGAGTTATTTATGGCCAGATTTGCTTTATATCCTGCTTCCAACCGCTGCTTTATTCCACAAAAGATGCCATAAAATAGCAGATCTGGCGCATGAATGTGCTGTAAGATGTAAGATAGACTTACATGTATCAATATGATAGTGGATAACATCAATTCATTTAGCAAATCCCTCATCTGGGGTGATGGAGAGGGCATACATAAAGAACCCATGAAAAGGAAATTCTGTGACCATTTAGAAGATGACCTAATGGTTCTGTGAGAGATGAGGCATGTCGATGGTGGGGTTGGGAGGAAGCAAATGAAAGGAGGGTCATATATTAGTGGAAATATAGGTTTGGCTATCTCGGATACCAGCACAGGCCTTGCCCTTTATCAGTTCAGCATCCCTCCCAAACAAGTAAACCATAGGCTAACGACTCGCATTCATGGTGGTGTCGAGCATATTTTACCCGGCAATGGACAAGGGACGTGGCCTCTGGTTCACACCAGAACAAAGGGAAATAGCCTTCAGCGATGATAGCCAACGTTCAAATACGTGTCCTTACCGATGAATACCTCGCCTCTATACGGTCTTCTGACCCAGGGCGGACGATCATGACCGAGGAAATAAATTCGCGCTATTAAATAGTGGCCCGGGGCATACTGCTCTACAGGGTGACTTTAATTCTACACTTCCGTGCAGAACGCATAGTGAGCATCGGCATTAATCATTTGACTAATTAATACAAAGTGAATGTCGGCCTAGTCGCAGTACTTTGCATGCAGCTAACGAATGCAGAAATAGTACATGTCGACACATGGACATCTCGATTCCAATGCATTCAATAACACTATGTGGATTCAATATACTTTCCCCAATAAATTGTTGATTTGCAAATAAAAAAGAAAGTTGAGATGTTTTCGATGGGGGTTTAAACAGACGAAATTTAAAAAGCACTAGAGAAATTGTGAGTAAATGCAAAATTGGTTTGATTGTTGTCTTCTTTTCAAGGAAAACAATTGAAGGATAGGCTATATTGCGAATAGGGAAGGAACGTTTTCTTGCTATGATAAATGTCTTGCACTCTATATAAAAAAGTCCACATCTTCGGTATGGAGTTATTGTCATGATGAAAGTCATCAAACTCTGATGACAAATGGTAAAAAAATCATTATTGTTCTACATATATGATAACTAATACATTTTTATGATTTTTTTCTATTGATAATTTTATGCAGATTCGCAGATATGCAGAAAAGCATGGTTGCCTTTTTCATCAATAAATTACAGCCTGATTACTTATATAGAACCTTGACCCCACGTTCAGCTTAACTCATTTTCTCAATTTACGTCATTAATTAATATCTCACCAAGGATAGAAGATGTGGACCCCATTTTCATGTAGTGCGGTACATAACCTCCAACCATGGAATGTGTTCTTATTGAACTACAGTATATGAGAGTATTTATTGTGTGTCATAATATATGTTATTAAGTCATGTGGTATATTTTATTTTGAAATCTATAGCCTTGCATAACATTGAAAAAATGTATATGTAAATATTTCGAGGATGTCTTTCTCATCACCCTGTAATGCAACCGCTAAGTGAAATTATGAAAAAGACGCGCAATCCAAACGCTTTCATTCCCTTTTGCAAATTGGCGATGACTTTGCAACTAACTCATTAAAAGTCTCCCGATAGCAAAACGCTGCTCTATGTGGTATAAGTTACTATCTGAGTTTCGTGTAATTTGATGTTCATAATGGGAAATGCTATATACCTAGGCTTTAAGCGCATTCGGCGATGGGAGGGAAATGACGCTGAGTCGAGAGCTAGCTTACTCTAGAGAAAACTAATTTTCCTTTCATCAAATATTTAAGATTTACTATATTGTTTTATAAGCACGCGGTAAACACTCGATGAAGTTCTCTTAAAGACCACGTCATGCTAGGCCAACAGAATCCCAACCATGATCGAGCTGTTCGTAATTGATTAAAATTGTAGAGAACATTTTTCTGATTAACGCACTCGTATGGTGCTCACGCACGTTATGTAAATTATCAAAGCCATAAACAGTGGGCAAATAACGCTGCCTGAGAAATCTCCACAACGTCTTTCATCTGTCGGAAATCTCGTAAAATCATGTTTATAGAGGACGCAGATATTCAGATGTTATGAAAAATCTCTATAAACGTTCGGTATTCATGAACAGGTAGTGCATCGAGGAATCATGTATATTACTTCGAAAAATGCCAAGATAAGAGGAGCTATTTTGAAAGGTTTTTTTCCCCAAAGCCTCAGAAAATGGTTGTCGTGTACGTCATTTGCCTTCGAGCTGAGAGATCTCGTGGGCATGAGGCTAACAATGGCCATTATCGCACACAGTGAACATTGGAGAGAGATATTCGTAGTCTGTAGGCGAAAAACGATCCGTATGCTCCGTCTGTATAATGGCCACCCCAGCCCCACTGATGGTCATGTAGGTTACGCGAGCAAATGGGTTAGACACCCACCGACGTTGATGGAGGTGGGAGATATCTGCGCTGATGTTTGCAACTTTTCGCCTATCTGAAAGCAGCAACATGCAGTGAAAAACCTTCATGCGATTGGGGAAGTGCTCAAGGGAGGACGATGTGTGCATGGGGCGAGAGAATAGTTCGACTTTCCTGCTGATAGCAGAGATGATTAGGCACGATTACGGACCGAATTTGCCTCCCTGGTTTCATCCTTGGTAATGATAGCGCTGGCCATCAAAAAGCTGCCTGTCCATTTGCCGAACGCATTTTTCAAGTTTACTGTATCAGTTTTCATCGGCATACGTTTGTCATTCCCAACGGTACTCAAAGGGCCTTTTGCCATACCATAACTTCCCAGAAAACCAATCGTAGGCTATAATGTAACTATTCAGATCATTATGCAAACATATTAGCATTACTTTTGGATGTTGATGACAGTAAAATATTAGGAAGAAAATTAATTTTTTTTACTGAGGCTAGAATTACCATGGATTTAAGTAAATTTGCAAAACGTGATGTCGTTTGTAGATCTAATGTCTGGCTTTCTAATTGAAAATCTCGACTAAACAGCTTTCGTAACATGTTTAGTATTTTCTGTATTGGAAAAGTCATCATTGGCCCACATTTTCCGGAAAACTTCAAAATATAAAATTCTAATAACTCATCAAAAGAAATCGTTTTAATAATTCACTTTACAGTATGTGGAAAATCAGAAAATAAAACTTTCAGTAGCTGGATTTTTTTCGGACTTATAACTTAGATTTCGAAGGATTTTTTAAAATTTAACTTTTGGATTAATACATTTGTTTAATTTACCTTTTGAAACCATAAATCCAACAGCTAATTTAAAGAAACTTTCGAAATACGAGTTAGAACTCAGCAAAGACATTTTAAAATTGGAGTGTTCTAGACAGTTTTTCTCCGATTATCATTCAGCAACTTGGCCAACAGCACCTTGTCACGGCGCATTCGCCAGGTCTCTTTTTATTGATGGCGATTTTCATCGTGCCTTTCTTGACGATTGAATTTTGCAATGGCGGCATCTCCCAGAATCCCTATTTCCCTCTTCGCAACCCCGAAATCAAAAAGAGTTAGTTGGAAAGCTGATAGGACATGACTTGACACACGCAAACGATAGAGAAGTTGGCGAGTTTTAGTGGCTGCTTTATGGCGAGAGGGTGATTTTGGACAAATGCACGAAGAAGATGCAAATGGCTAGGGAGGCATGGAAAGTGATGTAGAGTGGAGGATAAGGAGGGGTTGCGAGGGGAAGGGGGCTTTGTAGCGGCGAAGGGACAGGGGTCGAGCTCTACTTTGGAACGTTAAAGCATTAAAGGAACGACGCTTCTATCTGATGTGTGTAATGATGTCAAAAATTCTGTCAAACTGGAGTATGAAGGGGGTAGATGCATATAAAGTGGGTTGGATGAGCCCTAAAGGGCAGTAGCGCTAACCATATAGGCTCGGTCGCCACCGATGATGGCAGTATTATTGGCAAAGATGGGAAAGGGGATAAGCGAGTTTGGAAGATTGAGAGAGAGAGAGAGAGAGAGAGAGAGAAAAAAGTGAGGAAATTCACGCGTCGGCTCTTAACTCGGGGAAATGTCTCAACAGCATAATCTTAGCAACATCTTTTCAAAGAGCCTTATCAAAGTTGTTGCATACGTCAGCACGCCAGGAGTTTCCTTCGCATATTGCCACTCAATTTGCATATATGCAAACTGGTTTCCCTCGATACGGTGGTCAATGTTGTCTGATGCGGATGCTGTCTTATGTCAGGAGCTTCCAGCGCAAGTTTCATGGCGCATGCGTCTCAAGTCCCCACAAAGTTTGTTTTCGTACTTTTCAAAGTGTGAAAGAGGCACTGCATTTGGATCACTGGTAGGCCTATTTGTAACGGTCTTCTAAAATGTGGGAATTCACCAAGATTTCCTCTGAGATTTCATTTGATGTCAAATTTGTTATATCTTGGGTATGGTCTCCCGAATGTTATTGATTGAGGATTGCGATCTTACACGGAATCTTAATCTGTTTCTCGCTTCCCCTCAGCACTCGTCAACAATGTCTCTTAACATAATTGGTTTGTCGTAAAAATGTTAAAGCTATCATAGCTAGAAGCTAAATTTAATTTGTCGTCGATTGCTTTTACAAGCATAATCCACAGCCCAAAACAATTTGACATTTTTGAAAATTGAAACAAAAGACCAAGTAAAAAAAAAAATTGTTCTTTTAAACTATATTTTAAGAATGCAATTGTATATGGCAGTAACCTTAGTGCATAAAACAATGGGTGCGTTAGAAAAATGCATATGTCATGAGATACGCTAATAGTTTCAAATGTATCCTTGTTTTCATACGGCATTGAACGAATTTAAGAGTTAATAACTCGTTGAATCGTTTTATCTTTATTTTTGTGACATTAAATCAGTTATGAATGTATTAGCTTTTAATAACGCTTGATGATCAATAGAATGAACTAATTAACAACTGTATGTGCAATATATTCACGGAATGTGTACTGTACTTTGGTTTACTCCGCACATGTACTGAAAAAGCACCGCAGTACAACAATGCTCGTAGTGTTTGCCAATGTATAAGGGTTCTATTCATAGAATACAATTACACAATATTGTATTCCATCTGTGTGCGAAAATGTAGAGGTGAAGATAATGGTAACGGTTCATTGATTAATGACTTGTAAGCTAAGATATCGGCAGACATTTTTTGCGAGCCATTTATTTTGGCGTTTTCATAAATCTGTTTAAATTCACTATGCAGGCCTACATGTATTTAACTGCATTGTAGAAGAAATGCATTTGACCAATGTGTTTTAGCAATTTCATTTGTGGCGTATAATCTTATTATTACATGTATGCATAGTTATTGTTAGAGGTAAAAACTCACTTCCGCCATTTGAAATGATCCTCACTGCAAGCGCACTAGCTTCAAAAATGGCTTCGACCTGGAATGATAGATAGATTTTTCAGTCTTTTGTCATTGACCGTAATATATGCATAAGCAGTGAGGGGAGATCACAGAGGGTAAGGGTGCTCCAGCTCATCTATCCATGCAATGTAATCTCACCCCAAGTTACCACAAACTCGGTATTTGCGGTAGACCAGTCTGTCATCGTCCCCTTCCGTCTACTCCATGCTCACTTTGGTGTATCTCGTGTCCTGGTGGTGGCACACTCATTTCACAGTTATGCAATAAAACCTCAAGCACATTCCACTAACAAATGCTTCATTATTTGGGGATGACTGAACGCCGTTCAGGGAACTAACGCATTTCAAAGATCATTGATTAATTTTCCTCATTAGACTGCCATGGAGGGCCTTGAGCTCCGAATTCAATTTCTGCCTTCCCTTTCCGCTTCCATCCATCTTTGCAGCCATTTTACACAATGGTACTGTATGAATCAATGAATTTTCACACAAGTCAACCCCAATTTCGCTTCTTACCCATTTTTTCATCTCGTCCACCAAATTTCCTTCCTCCTCATCATTGCTGTCCTTCTGAATTTACCCGTTCCCTGCACATTGCCCAGCTGAGCTATTATGGCGTAAAAAAGACCAGGCACGCGAGTTTGTATACCTCGATTGGATATTTCATAGGGGAGCCTGCTGTATTGATGGTCAAAAGGCATCAGATGGTCAATTTCGCCTCTTTTATTTCTTTACGCGGCGTTGCGCAGGCTAGGAAAACCCATTGGTGAAATGATGGCACATGGTTTGATGTTCGACTCTGGGATCGTAAACATTATTAAATTTAATAGTCATATCGAGGCTGACATTCTCTGTGGCATCGATACATGTATATAAACACCACAAGGTGCATACGTTCATTTTAATGTAGCTCATTATATAATTGCAGACCCAT
>JAQIXS010004015.1:0-16332 GCA_034700785.1 Rossiulus vilnensis
TGAAGGGTTTTCATTGATTGTAGTTATATTTTCGTCACTAGTGTGACATTTTTAAAAGGGGTTTTCAACTACTATTGCTGTAATTTAGCTAGCATCTACGATGTCAATGGGAAGGCATTTTGCACAGGGATGGGCAACCTATTTTCCAATTTTTCAAAGTATTGAAAATAAATAAGCATGTAAACAAGTGATCGTTAAAGAATGTAATAATAGTAGTTTTGTCTGCCAAATCACTTCAACTCTTCGCTGAATATTCGAACTCGGTGGATATCTTAAATCGGCCTCCAAATGGTCACCAGAGATTCTTAAACATTAAAAAATGCAAGGCGACAATGCAATGAACATTTGATTTATAAGAGTCCGAATCAATGAATTCGTCCGTGAACCTGACTTTAGCACGTTTTCACATATTTTAAGCATGAGGGAATTGAATTTAAATAGATTTGGTCGTTTTGTTCAAACTTTCTTTCCCTGACCTCAGTTGGTTGTTGGTACACATTTAATTTTAAATAGCTAACATTCTACCATAATCTTTAGTCCACTAATAATTTAATATGTGACGAAAAATAACTGTTGGATTGTATTAAAATTCCCAGCATTTAAATTTCAATGTGCAAGAATCACTGATGACCATTTGAAGGCCGATTGAAGATATCCACAGAGTTCGAATATTCAGCCAAAAGTTGAATTGATTTAATTTGAATTGACAAAATA
Organism: Rossiulus vilnensis; assembly: GCA_034700785.1. NCBI lineage: Eukaryota > Metazoa > Arthropoda > Diplopoda > Julida > Julidae > Rossiulus > Rossiulus vilnensis. The sequence continues at coordinate 715 of JAQIXS010004015.1, forward strand.
ATTGATGTTGTTATAACAGTGTGAGGTTTCATATGACCACTTTTATCATTTTAATTTCATAATTTGAATAAAACAAGAGTAGCAATTAATTCCATACTTACATGAATTTAGAAATTCGAAATATTATACATAATGATTCATATTTAAACTTATTTTGTGAGATGAAGATGATTGTGCTGGCCGAAAAATGTGGGCAACATTAAATCGAGACGCCATTGAAGTATAACAAAGATGGCGATGTAGCGAAACACTGCATAAGGAGCGGACATATAGCGAGGTATGAGTGTGCTGTAAATGATTAGTATTTTTTTTAATAATTTCATATGAGGACGCGAATGTTGATGGTTTACCGTAAACATTAAAATCTCCGAAAATGGGCATCGAAGGTTGTATAATGTTTTTTTTTATTATTCAATTTGAATTTTTTAATAAAAATTGATCAAATAATTAAAATTACAAAAAATTGCTCAAACCCCAGTGGACCAAAAATTCTACGCGAGACAATATATGTGACAGATATATTAATATATGCATAACAAATGTTCGAAATGTTGGCATGTGTACTTTTTTCGCATGGTGGGCATTCTTGTGGATCGGCTGAAAACGGATTCAAAATTATTTTAATGTTACTATTTCAGCGTTCGTGCTAAAATTTGTAAATTCACTTCCCTGACTATCCCTGACCAGCCAAGTAAATTTCCCTGACTTTTCGGAAATAAATTATGTAGCAAAAAGAAACATACACTGTACATGAAGGGGATATTTATTCTTAACGAACGTCAAATTCTTTCATCTCAAGAAAATTTTAGCCCCTTCGTCAAAATGCTCATTAAATATATTTAATCGGTTAATTTTAGACAGCATTTTTATTCTGTACATCATTTTAAGAACATGGACGAACATTTTTCTGAAACTATTAATTAATCATACATTTTTGTCTACATATTTATTTATTTGACATTATTATTAAGACAACGCCGCAGGGACAATTTCCAAAAACTAGATCGCGATTAATGATTTTGGGCTACATTTTGTGCATGAAAAGTTTTTTTAAGCACGGCTAATCAAAGAAACGCCGTAGGCGAAATTTGTATAAAACCTAGAGTTTTAGTGCTTGGAGCATCTTTCATCGGATTCATCTTGAGTGATGAATTCAGTGCATTTCCATTAGGATTCTCCTTGACGTTTCCTGATTTTCGGGCAACAACGTAATTTTCCATGACTTTCCCTGACCATTTTTCTCTTCCCTGACTCAAAGGTCCGCATGAACCTTGTACCATTTCCATCGCAACAGCAGCAGCAGATCCGCGGAATGGATCCATCGAATTAAAGGAGCGGAACGTTCCACGACCGAGGGGTAAGCTTTCCAGAGGCATCTCCGCCCGGGTGGAACAATGGGGTCTCCCGGAAATGGAGCGGAGGCCACGCCCAGCAGCCGGCCGGGTCTCCCGCGCAGAAGCCCAGCATCCCTGGCTGCCGTAGCGCCTCAGCTGGTCTGACGTGCGCTGGTCCGATCGGCTGGGATTCCGGTAGAACGGCAGAGGGAGTCAAAGACAAGGATCTCGTGATGAGTTCATCCCGACGGACTTCACGTTGATCATCGATTCGAGGTAAGTCGAGGTTTCGTTCTACTAAATCAAGGCTGAAAGCTCGGTGAAGGCGAATTTACATTAAGCCCAATTTACACCATGCCACTTTCGATGAACACCCAAGAATGAAACATCCAAAGTGAAGATGAAAGGAGCCATCCATAAAGGACGTCCTGGAATTCATGACCGCCACTGTCCGTGTTTTATAACTTCCATTCCCCGCCCCATAGAATCCATAGTGATGCCTATCATAAACACAGTCAGTAGTAAAGCAAAAGAAATTTTTTCAGTTTTCATTCATTTTCACCTAGTTTTCAGTCATTTATTCCTGTATTAAATTCGGAAATTCCAGCTGACTATCCGGACGTCTTATTTCCTTGAATTCACCCCTGTCCGGCTGTGTCCGGTTCTCGGAAAACCCTCCACATGTAATTCTCGATTTTTTATTATAAGACATCACATACCAAATGTAGAATGTCTTTCAAATGACAAGACCATCGCATGCCATTGCTTTTAGAGGCATACTACTTCCGAATAAACTTCACCCAACACTGAGATGAAAACAACTTCCAATTTCATCTTCACTTTAAACGATTCATCTTTGATGTTCATCTACAGTGCCAGTGTAATTTCAGCTTAAACCAAGCCAGGTGTTTCCAATATGGCGGGCAGCGAGCAGACGCCCACGACTCATTCTCACTGCCAAATTACAATTCGTGGACACGAACCTCGATTGCGGCATGTGCTCGTTTTGCAAAATTCCAGCGGAGAGAACTTTTGGCGCCATGTCGATCGGAACAGGGTGTGGCACCGTCTGCAGCAAGGCCTAACCTGTATCTAGTTTATCGTGAAAATCCGAAGGTGCGAGAATAGCACCGCTAATTTAGGTGTGGGAGGAGGGGTACATCGTACACCCCGCAAACTTACGTGCTCGGGATATTTATGGCGCTGTTTAATTAGATTTATTAAAGGCCCGAGATGCTATCTGGAAAGCCGGCTAGTACAGCTTGAGCGACTTAATTCCACCCATATAAAAGTCATGTCAAATCTGGAAACCAGCCTCGTAGTTTGTTAGCGCACCTTCGATCCGGTTTCAATCATTCAAACTAGGCTGGCCAAGCATCTAATCTTTTCTGCATCGAATAATGGGAAAATGTATGCTTCTATTCTAGTGTTGATTTTAACGTAATTCAAAGGAAAAGGTTATTTTGTGGAAGGTTATATAGTGTTTAACATTGCGTTTCCAAAAACTAAAAAAAAAATCAAAGGAAATATACAATTTAAATATAGCGACGCCATTTTGAAGTTAAAGTCTGTGCCATGATGTGTCAAGTGGCGTGGCAAATTGTAAGATAATTGAAATGTGCCAAACCGTAACTTACCAAGCGCCAACAATTTCAACTTTTCAGGAGAGGGACAAACCAACATAGAAAGCGCTAATCAAAATTCGTTCAAGCGACATCAAGCTCAGACGTGACGTTTAATTATGAAAACTTAAACAAGAACTTAGTCGAAATAAATGTTGTCAAAATATTACCAAACAGGCATATGCGCAACACGCATGGCACCGCTTGTAAACGTTCAAAACACCCTCTTTTTATGTGGCAAGTAAGGTAGAAGCGTATTGATGTCATTCATTACTTCGTTTTGACGCCCAGGCTTTAAAATCTACTTCTAAAACATGTTTTTAGGAATGTTTTTAGTTAGGGGCAATTTAGTCAGTGTATGAAATACTTTATCAGATAACTTTTCAGAAAACTGCATTTTTCCATATCTCCACAAGTTCAAGATAATTTGTAAAATAATTTAACTTAAGTGTCTGAGATGAAAAATATGCCTCTTTTTATTTTTGCTTAAATGCTTTTTGACGCCTCCGCAAATAGTTTTAGTGTCAGCAAAAGCTACCATATGCTGTGCTCTATTCTTCCAAAGTTATCGAACATCAGCGTTTTGTACAGCGACAACGACAACCTAGGGATTATCTTGATAAAGCATCATCAGATAATCATCAACAGATGTCGACGCATTTAAAAAAGAATTGTAGCAAATAAACACTTAATAAGAATTTATGCGAAAAATGGGCATTGTCTTCGCAATATCAAGAAGTCGTAAACTTCGGCCTGTTTTGTTGACTTCAAACTTAAAATTTATAAATTCTAATTCGATCTTTCCATCCTACATTTATATGGTATATGGAGAAAAACCACAATGCTTACATCTAAACGGTATTTTAGAAACTGGCCATCAAGTAAAATAAAATGTTATGATAATATCGGCAGTTTTTACATTTGTAATAAATAAGCCTGTAGCATATGTAGCATGACTCTGCACCCTTCTTTTACTATATGGTGGTACTTGGTGCATGTCCCCACCACATTTGTCATTTTTTTAAATTTCGTTCCGTAAATAATATATATACAATCAGTGGCGAATACAAAAAATGGCAAATGGTGTGGGGAGAAACACCATGTTCCACCAGATATTTAAAGGGAGAGAACAGAGCCACACTGTAGTCTTTTTAAAATTAAAGTATATTGGGAATTCAAATGGGCCAATAGAACAAAAAGCGCGTGTTTTGCGATTAATCCATTTTTTTGCTCTTTTATGACTTTACATATACTCAGTATACTTTAACTTTCTACAGACTATTGCAAGTTATTATACATGTATTTGCAACTTACAACCTTAAATTGTTCATAGCTAAACTACTTGTGGAAAATGCACGTTTTAAGCCATAGAAATGCTGTTTTAGATAAGGTATTCTTAACGGATACTATACATTTTCCAGAAATATTAATGTTCAGAATAGGCATGTTCTAACAAAATCCAAAGGTAAATATTCATTGCTGATCAAATATGAAGGTGTATTTATTGCATAGAATGATTTACATAATGTACGTATATTTTCATTGCACCTTCATCATGGTCGGTTTGTATAATATTCCATTTCATAGAACATGATTCTTTGAGAGAAATTTGTTCTACTCCTTTCAATTGGCTAAATATTACAAGGTAATAAATAAATTTCAACAAACTGTTATGGAACAGATCCAAGAGTTCTAGCACAAAGTTGAATTTATTTTCACTAAATAGTCCTTTGTAATAGCATCATCAGGGCAACAGGAAACATATTTGCACATTCATCTGATTTTATTCACGACGAAGGTGGCCATGAATTTTGACCAGCAGCATTTCAACGATATGAACCTGACTGCAAGTCCGACTGCCATAGTGACAGTTGTTTACCAAATTGAAATGCAGAGCCATGAATTTTCGACCTAGTTAAACTTTAATCTATAATATTACTGTGTCAGAAAGCGTTAGCAACGAAAGCATTCTTAAAAACACTGTTTTTAAGCGTTTTCATAAGAATACGGGATTTTTAGCACAAAAAAGAATATACATGTTGTTACATAAAATGCATGTATAAAGTATTGTAGACAAGTGTGAGAATTGGATTTGCATACAAACTTCTATTCTATGCCATTGTATTTGCCAACGATTTTCCCCTAACATATAGAACCTGTATTTGTTTTTGTCCAAGTTTTTTTTTTACATTTCCGCATTATTTAAAAAAATGCTAATCAAGAAAGCACATTATATTGCACATATGGCTTCGACTTACGTATTATTTTGTCATTTTTTAATCATCGACTTAATTGTAATTCAAGACTAATTCCACGCCAAATCAATGCTGATAAAGCCAAAAAGCCGACTCAGAATTCCTCCGAAATGAGGCTTACAGATTCCCTAATGATCCTGCAGAATCTAGATGATGATGGCTGACGTTTGTAAAAACAATGGTGTTCAGCTGTTAGAATTCCCACCGCCACTTCCATCGAACAAGGATATTGACCGCACGCCATCACTGCCAAGCAGAAACGATGACAATCCATTCGCAAATCAAGTGATTTTCTCGATTAACCATTACGGAAGAGGCAGAACGACGTGCCAGATCGCAGATAGCCAAGTTGGACAACTTAATGAAACTATACGTGATGGCGGTGGAAATGCACACGGCAAATGATACGGAATAAACCGGAGGAAATGGGAAAACGAATCACAGTGTTGATCTTAACAATAAAAAACGATGCCATAAGAATGTAAATGGCTGCATTTTTCGCTGCAGCCGTATGTCATTGATATTAGCGTTGGTATAGTTTCGGCAATTTGGAATTGTCATGCAATGACAAACCAACAATTTTTGATATCCATCTACCAAAGTAAAATACGCCTGGCTGACTTGGAATAAAACAATTAAATTGGACAAAATATAATTTAAATGTTTTCTACAATCATTTAGAGTGGAATTGTGCGAGGTGCTGCGTTCTAAAATTTTACAGTAAATGCGTAAGAAAAACACTTTAAAATATGCAGTGATGGGAAAATGTGCATGGACAATATTCCTGAAGCACGTCGAATGTTGCCTTAAGATTTCAGTTTTAGTTCAGGTGATCTGAAGACAAGCATCGAAAGTTCTCCTGGATTGCCAAACAAAAATGTTGAGCTTGTTTCAGATTTACTTGTTATCTTAACAAAAAAAAGTACATTTCTTGGCTGAACAGCTGTAAAAGGAGCGGATATCCTACTTGGGAAGAATATCTTCACAAATACAAGGTAGTTTTAATGGAGTTAAAACACCTTCTGAGATATATACAGACTGACGGAAGAAAGCACTAAGAGTTTCAACTCTTATGGCCATATTCACAGATCACAGATAGTTTCCGTATCAGTGCAGCTAGAGTTCAAGATAATGTGTAATTTCATATCAATAGCACATGCTATCACATAAACGTTAGGGATTATAATGTATTTCTTCAATATTATACTGCCATCAACAAAATATTTTAATTTTAATTTTAACATTTTATATTTTACCAATGTGCAGAGAAATGTTTGGAAATATTGCAGTTGCAATATTTCAAATTCAAATATTTACATTGATGGCAGTATAATATTGAATAAATAGTTTCTTAACGCTGTCAAATAGTTGCAATATAAACACCCCTAATCCGTTGTTCTAGCACATATCACAGATAATGTAATCACGTATTTTCTCAACTCTAGCTGCACTGGTTTGAAAATTTCCAAACTTTGTTCATTACAAGTTGTATGTTGCATCAGGTGAACTAGACAAGTTAAGTTTGGTATTTTACATTTGCAGCTGGAAGATAAGTAATATAATGTACATGTAAGATAAAAAGGGCTGTCAAGGTAGAAAGTAACTGAGTGGTCAATTCTTTTAGAATCCATTTTTAACCAATGAATTTTATCCATCGATTTTACCATGCATGACAGGTATTTGTTGTATGACCACCTTAATTAATATGAACAGTTTTATAGATTCTGCTTTCTGAATTCTTGCAAACCTATTTATGGAGGAAAAACTGATTCCTTTGCCATCGAGGCGTGCTATTATATTTCTCTTTCAGCAAATGAAGTTAACTATCTATCTTCCCGCACACCATCGTAACCATTTTGGTCAATATCCGGCAAAAAAGGCTGAAACAATGTTCACGACCATAAACCCTAGTTGTGGGGTACCTTGCAGAGTTAATATTTCAATTTTGGCACCTTCCCGACTCGTTACTTTGGACGAGCCCATAAAGCCACCGAAGGCACTTAAATAATTGAGATCTTCGGAGGAAGACGAAACACGAAATGGCTGAAATGATTGCTGGCTATCAGCTTCCGGGACGAGATTGAACGAACAAAAGAGCGCTTCGATATCGATTCGCAGCAGACGTGGAGCGCATCAGCTCCAGAATTGGGTCATCCACCAAGCTTTCATTGATCGGAACGGCAAGAGGATGTTACATGCATTTGCATTTCGCTGGCGGAATTTAATATTTTTTTATATTTCGTCTTGCAAGTTTCTAGCGGCTTCATTTTCAATCTTCACACCGCTTTAATACCCGACCACCTACTATAGAACGTTGAGTGAAACGCGCTTGTCACTACAATGACGACGACAGTGCTGACGCCTGCAGGAATGTCACACTTTAAAACATTTTATTTAGTACTCTTTCTGCCCACATGATGTTGGGATATATTTCGAAATACAGTTGAATTCGGTTATAACGAGCGTCAAAGAACCGATGCAATTTGCTCTTTATATCCGTGAAGACAAAAATTCGCCATCCATTTTGCACCACACTGTACTTGTTCTTAGCCGTAGAAAAGCACTAATTCTACGTACTAATAAGCACTGAATTATAAATAAATCAGTTATTTATTATTAATTCTGACTGTCTTGAACATGTCAACTGATTGGTTGATAAATGGGGATTCTGCCTAGCTGGATGTTTGAGGAAATATGAGGAAAAAAACCATAAAATGGAAGCTCGGAAATCACACTGTTCGTGTTCGTGCCAAATTTGCTCGTTAAATCCGAGTAAAATCACATTGAAATTCGCAAAAACTAAATCTATAACGATCACTTACTCGTTATAACCAAGTTCGACTGCATAAAAATATGTGAGAAAATATTATAAAAATATACTCATTAATGTACCAGAAATACCATGAATTGGGAATTTTAGTATATTATGTAATATACCTGAAATAAGATATATTACATAATTGACTAGAATTCCCAATTCATGATATTTCCGGTATATTAATGGGTATATTTTTAGAATTTTTTCAGAATTTGGAATGCATCCCAACATCATGTGGGTGTGCTCTGCAAGTAGCGCCTCCATAGAGGGTTCTGAAACGATATTCTACCATATTAGATTAGATTAAATTCTTAACACTGGGTGTTCGCAGGGTGTCATTTGTAGAGCGTTTTTCGTAGAAAATGACTTAGCACTTAATGAAACATTTCCAGAATTAATAAAGAATTCCGGTATATTTCAAGGATTTCAGCCCAATAGACACCATGTATATCTGCTTCTGGGAATTTTGTTTTTGCCATGATGACGGATTAGATCATAATATATTGATTAAAATGTTGATAATGTCACAGAGTAAAAATACGCAGACTCCGGATTTCAGAAATTCTCACGGTAATGTAAAAACATGAATCATTTCTGCATGAATCAGTCATGGTAATTTTCCACGCATCAAACTAATGTAATTATAATAATGGAGCTGAAAATTCCTTAGCCATGTATTATCCATTCGTCGCAACTACTGCAACTGTAGGTGCAAAAAAGACGTAAAATTTACATTTTAAGAGGTATGTTTAATCCTATCATGAAAGTCAAGTATGAGAACGTGAAATCTTTCGAAATTTTTAGAAAGTGAAAACATGAATCGTTCCAGTCAGTTTAACATTCTTAGATATATGTAATTGTTCGTAAAGAAAATGTGTGTTTTTATAATGGTCAAGAATGACAACGAAAATAACAATTATTGGATTTTTTATATATTTCGGAATCACTATCACTGGGGAATTCCTCATTTCTACAGATGCAGTACTGACTGGGTGTGCCAATATGGCATGAGTGTGTTCTGAACGATTAACTAACAATGGTGTGTGTTGGATTTGTTAGGCCTACTGTAAAATTTTCATGATTTTCCACTTAAAACACGGAGTTTCAACACAGTAAATTTAGTTGCGCTTTCATTCCAAAGGGTAGCTTGGTAGCATACTCTATTTAGATGGCATCAAAGGACAAAAGCTTGATTGTTAACAAATGTCTGAAAATCGGTTTACTAAAGCCCAGTGAATCCTTTTAAGGCAAGTAATGTTGTGCATGGATTCTATTCCAGGACTTTTCGACGACTTACGCCAGAAAGTGTAATAGAAAGTGTAATAATAATAATATATTGATATTCCCTGACGCCTGACAAGTTCATTCTTTCGAATTTCTCTGACAATTCCAGACTTTCCAGGTCTGGGGCAAAATTTCTGAACACGCTCCCGTCTTGAAATCTGACATCCGATGATCAGGTTGTGATCATATTTTTACCCCGTTTTTACTTGTTCAGAAAGCTTGGTATGATCTATGCCAATAAGGCGAATATAATTCAATAAATTTGGGCTAATGAATTAATTCCCTACCACATGAGCTTTATTAGTTAGAAAGCTCCATATATTCCATTGTTGCCAAGTCACTTGAAGTCTGTACTGTAGTCCGAATGTATCTACATGTAGAGCTATCTAGAGATGATTGCCTGACCCTACAAGAATTTGGTTTCTTTTAACCTATTGAACATGCTGTACATAGTGTCCTTGTATCAGTTTGAGTTGGAGAAAGTGTGCCCCGCCAAGACATACCAGGTCCCCCTCATAACACCCCTTAGTTTCATTTATCCCCTTCAAACTTTTTTTTCGTAACAAGCAATCCATTCCCAAGCACACTGTATCTCGCTGCATGTCTGTTCTTTGAACAAGTGCTGCACGGCTTGATCTTTGGACAAGTGATGTATGGGTTTGATCAATGGACAAGTGATGGCATGAATCAGCTCTTTCGATGCATTTCTGCTGTTGGGAGTCGCACAGCACACCAGCATTATGGCAGTTTTCATGGTAGTATGAATAAGGAGGTAGAAAAGGAACATTTCGCACTCATTAAGCGATGTGCATGCTGGAAAAAAAATCGGCGGTTTTTGTGTGAGCGCAGACTTTAAAAACCGCAGCAATTCGGATGCAATCCGATGGAAAGAGATCCAGACTTCCACGAAATGCCTAATGAGCTTTGCAAATCCATTTCCAGGTTCGTTACGTTGGAGCGCAAGAGAATGCCAAATCCGGAGTCCTCTTGGTGCAGGCTTGGATTTACGAAAAAGGAAGAGTTGGAAGAGAAAGCTTCCTCTGGCTGAAATCCGTGCCATGATGGCCCACTTCGACGCCCCTCCCCTCTTCACCAAAAACCACTGCTTCTGGGAGCTGGCCCGCAAGGCGAGCATGACTTCTCTGGTGGCCGAAGACGTCATCTCCTTGGCCGCCCTCACGGATCTGGATTTCCCGCAGCTGGCCAGCTTCGAGCACGACGCAAGGGCAAATGGCAGCGATGGGGTCAGTACACACATTTACTTGGAATGCCGAGCATGGCCGCAAAAATTGCACGAACAAGCTAAAAGTAATGGTCAATGCTGGCGAAGATTCCCACGCTCTCTACTTGACGTTAATGTTTTCTTAGGATGATGATTATTTCAGCACCTCGCCCCTATAAAGAGGGGTTTAAAGGTTCTATTTGGTGCTGTTTTACACCGGTGGGCTCCACTCTAGTCTTACACTAATGTGTTTCACATCTATTGCGCTACACCACTACCAGTGGCGCCTGTAATACCGAATTTTAAAAGGTGAAATAAATGGGGCCTTTGCAAGGTGCAATAGGATATGGTAAAGGCTGTCGCCCATTTTCAACTGCGCTGAAAATATGTATACACAACGTTAAATGGATACGACGCCATTCGAAAGCGGCACACGTATTTACATGTAGCCTATAATAGAAAAGCATGCAAATAATCCGGGAATATTTTTATACCAAAGGTTCAAAAATGGAAACAGTTTTGGACAGGGTGTTTAAGAATACCATGGTGATTATAGAACCATGTTAAAATGTAGATGTGCTGGTTAGAATATTTGCAAAAATAAAGTGCTGTATAATAGAACCTTGATTTTTGAAAAGATGTTAAATATTACCTACATTTTTTCAAATACGTTATGCTAAATAAAAGTTTGATTTTTGCAAAATGCCAAATATAAGCTTGATTTTTGCAAAGGTTATAAACGTCTTGCACATTGCACTGAGCAAATGACATTAAATACGCGTTTTTCATGTTTTTTGCTCGTTTGTTTCATATAAATATTCATCTTCTCTACGTGTGCACAACATGCTGTAGGAAAGAAGTTGACGTGAAATCATGTTTTAGACACGATGCAGTTGAAAAGTATTACAAAAATGAAAGGCTGTAACACGTTATAGTTATCTTTGGAAATGTAAAGACTTACACTAACCATACCGTACTGTATGCAACTAACCATAAACGTATATACATTCAGCTTGTAATTCTTCAGTTAAGAATCAAGAATAATGAACACAGATGTAGAGGGAGTACCAGACCATTTGAAAAGGTGCTTTCACAATTAATATACACTGTATTCTACCTATGACCCAATAATTCTCAATTATTTTGATCCACTTTAAATTGAGCAAAAATTACAGCTGCATGCACGCTTCTTATTAATTTGTTAAAATGACAGAGAAAAATGTACATCTTCTGGTAAAAAAATGCATTTAAACTCGTGCACTAAATGGCACGAGTTCATAGATATAAGCATTGTCATCTTCTGACTTTTCATTACCCAAATAGCGCATGGTTACCCGCAATGGGGATGGGCAGCGTTCTGCTAGTAGAAGTGAAACGGTTGGAAACAATCAATATTTGGAAAGAGCTTAAATTTCCCAGCAGTACAGACTGACAAAAGCTCTTTTGAAATTTCGACATAGGCCTTGTTCTATTGAGGAAATTTCATGAGGGAAATGCAACTACAGAAAAGGAAATTAGTTCGTCTCTGAAACTAATATCCTCTCAGCGTGATTTCGTCTAGGCATTCACCTCAGCCTGGAATTTAATTAAATTTATTTGAAATTCAAAGCAGTCTTCCATTGGGGGATGCGTGCAAGCACAAAGCATGACATTGAGAGGTAGGCACATGACAACTGACGTCAGTAATCGGTTATTTCTTTCTTGAACAGCTTTCTATTAATGACTGCAGATGGCGCTGAGGTAGCCTAGTAGCAGTTGATTTTGCAAAGCATTCCAAATTCTGATATTCATTTCTTAAAGTTTCTCTACGTTCCTGAGATTTTTTTTCCAGAATTTCTCACATTGGTCATTTTTAGTCTGAATCGGTTTCGTTCCTTTCCTAGCTACATTCCCAGCAATCCCCAGTCTCTTCCAGACTTTTCGATGCTGTCAGTTTCTTTGAAATACAATGTAGGTCGTTCCACTAGAGATAACTTTGCCCACAATTTTATTTTGTTTTGCGAAAAGCATAATAATGCCGTTTATTTGAAAACTAGATAAATACCACGAACGGGATAAGATTTATTGGTTTTTCTTTTTTACGTAATAAGGCGGAATGGTGCATCGGTTTAACCTAATTTCATCTTGAAACAATATGCCTCTTTTGTCTGATTCACGATAAACAAAAGATGCTTTTCAAGTTGAATGTTCGTGAAATGAATAAGCTCCAGTTTGTTTTATTGTGTGAGCATGAAGACGATAAAACCTCCTCTGGTTTTACGATATGTGTATTTGTGGCGAGCATAAGTTTCTTATAACATTGTTAAACACATGTATGTGCAATTGCTAGCCATTCGTTAGAAGAAGGTTAATCTTTTCTAAAATATTGCCAAAATCTCTATTTGGAAAACAGTATTGAGGTGTGCTTTTGGCGTAAAAACGTTTGGCGATAAAGAGCGTGTACGGTAATTTGCGTGTAATTTATGTTCACAAAAAGACCGCGGGATTTAAAGCGTAGAAATAAAAAGCGTCACTAAATATCAACGTAAACTGGGAAAGATTAAGGCCAAGTTTTAAATCAACTACAAGCTTTTTAAAAAACATGATTTATGAATGATATATCCCATTGGTGATACTTCCAATGGACATCATAACTACTGTAAATTGCATGTAGAGGAATACTGCATGCATGGTGGTTATAATGGCTTTCCTTAATTTACTATGATTTTATAGTGATATCCCTATGTTCCTATGATGATATCACTATATACAATGTATATACTGTATATATGCAGGTTTTTTCGACAACTGATATTACTATAACATGAGTGATATCACTTTTTCTATCCTGATATTGCTATATATATGCTGATTTTTTGGACTGCTGTTGTCAGTATGCTTCAACATTCGCCATTCAGCAAATTGAAGACCAAGTCAAGAATCTCTTTTCCACTAGATTGATACACTTCCGTTGAAATACCCTTCGACCGAAAAATGTGGAAGCGACATCAAACCACGCCAACAAACTTCCGAAATTCAGTTTGCGGGGCACTGTCACGTGACCCCAAAACTGGAGCGGAGCCGCGTTCCCCCGACGCGGCGCGTCCATCGTCAAAGGCCGTTAAACGAGTAGCGGAAGAGCAGATTAATCCGCGGGATTGTCCTTCCTCCAGTCGGGCGAAATGGGTCACCCCAATTGCTAAATTGGTCCTCGGGGCCATTTATTCCGTCCTAGACATCGTGGGGTCACTTCATCCCGCGTAAACACCGTCGCCTCGGTGTTGACATGTCGTGCGTTCTCCGTTGCGTCAACATTCCGCAAAGGCGTTGTAAGAGCACCCTGCAACTCAGAGGCCTCAAGAACCCTCGCAGAGGCTCTGGACTGACATTGAATGGCAGATGAAATTGATGGCCCTCGTGATCATTCCGCCTCGCAGCATCGCGTGGAAAGTGGAACGCTTGAGAAGTAATCCGAAAAGTAAGCAACCACTTTCGGAAGTTTTCCCTTCTGACATCAATGTCGCGCCAGCTATCCCTACTGCGCTGAGGCAGCAAAATTTTCCTAAGAACTGCCAACACTAGCACTGACCGGTAAACGGAAACGTCCACCAAAACAACTGCAAGGTGGGGAATTTGGACAACTAGCCCTAATCTGATAAACAAACTGCGCATCCGAAAAGAAAAGAAAATTCTTTGCCTCAATGAAATCCAACTCAGTACTCTTCAGTCCTAACAAAACCTATGTGGTAGTGTGAAGTATCCAGCTTCCCTGGATATATATATATATATAGTGATATCATCACGGAATTCACACTACCACATAGGTTTTGTTAGGACTGAAGGGTACTATGTGGTAGTGTGAAGTATCCAGCTTCCCTGGTGGAAAGATCAGTATGTGATTCCGTGATGATATCACTATATATATATCCAGGGAAACTGGATACTTGACACTACCACATAGGTTTTGTTAGGACTGAAGAGTACTGAGTTGGATTTCATTGAGGCAAAGAATTTTCTTTTTTTAATATACATGTATATATATATAGGTATATGCTGGTTGTTTTCGACTACTGATATCAGTACGCTTAGTCATATGACTAATTTATTTTACTAATATCACCAAATGTCAGTATTTTTGGACAGATATCTACCGATCTTTCCACCAGGGTTACTAGTCGGTTAGCACCTCACCATTGCTGATTGTGGTGTTTTGGAACATGGTACTACCATATTGGAATTTTTGGTAGCTGTGACCCTGGCAATGGAACATGTTACACCCACAGTATTCAGTATTACGACAACTTATTTATGATTATAATTTCTTTAAAAAACACCAGATTGAGGTAAAAAGAATAAAGGGTAAGGAACTTAAATTCATAAAAGCACATACCAGCATTACATGACAACTTGCAGAGCATTATATTATTTGGCAATTGCTACAATTTCCTGTCATTGCTTAACAACATTTTTTCGAAATGTTATAACCAGACCTGTGAGGCACTAGGACATTGCTGCTAAAATTGATTTCTGAAAATTAAAGCTATCTTTCTGAATAGCATTTCATGGTATTCGCTTAGTGATAGCAGGGTACTGAGTTGAATTTACTTGTTGAGTTGTTTTCTTTATTATTCGGAGTTTTTCTTTTTAACCGAGACAGACCCTTAAAATGAGACGTATGACAAACCTATGGTAGCAAGAGGGCATTTCAATATAAAGCCAGACATGTGACTTGCAGCGAATGGCTTCAATACGTCTACTTATTAATCTATCAAAGGATACGAGGAAACCTTCGACGTTTAATATAAATCTGGCGTTCTTACGCTATTATCAAATTCAGAGCAAACTGCCAGCAAAACGATTTTTAAAGCTTCGAAATCCTCAGTTAGCATTGCAGTTAAAAAACATTCGATGCAATCGAAAACTAGATGAAAACGTGAAAATAGGAAATCTGGTATATTTGACGTGTATAAGCAGTGATCATTATATTTGAAGAATATGTTATTCGCTGCTATGCTAATTATGACTAGGTACAGTGAAAGCTCGATAACTCGACTTCCTATAAATAGAATAATACGCTAACTCGAACTTTTAATCAAGTCCCGAA